>VSMD01005229.1:0-129359 GCA_008750895.1 Mirza zaza | reverse complement strand
CTAGCTCACAGCAACCTCAAACTCCTGGGCTCAAGCAATCCTGCTGCCTCAGCCTCCCAAGTAGCTGGGACTACAGGCATGTGCCACCATGCCCGGCTAATTTTTTCTGTATATATTAGTTGGCCAATTAATTTCTTTCTATTTATAGTAGAGATGGGGTCTCGCTCTTGCTCAGGCTGGTCTCGAACTCCTGAGCTCAAATGATCCGCCCACCTCGGCCTCCCAGAGAGCTAGGATTACAGGCGTGAGCCACCGCACCCGGCCTATAACACTGTTTTTTGTTTTGTTTTGTTTCTTCTTGTTTTGCTTTCTCTCTTCTAAGTATGCAAACATAAGACTGTTAAGTCACCTGGCATACAAGAATGGCTGTAATAGTGATTGAACAAAATGAGTCCTTTTGGAAATGTTGCTGCTGCTTTAAACATAGTTACTGATAAGGGCATTTATTGTTTACATCAAAAACATAAGGGTGGGATTGTGGTTGGTTTTTTAAAAAATTCTCTTTTTTTATTTTCTGATATAAAAATCTTACTCCATCTGGGGCACATTTTAACTAACATTTACCCATAATCAGTGACACTTGTGACAATGGGTTGAACTTCTCAGGCTGTCATTATGGGAAACATTTTCAATTTTCTGAGGCTGTTTGGGCCTAGTAATTTTCTTAATGTTCTAGGCTCTTGCTTTGTATGATCTCTTGTAAATAGCTGTATTGATGACTCTTTCAGCTTGGAAGTCTTTTCTTCCCCCCTGTGTTCTGGCCTGATAGTAGTTTCGGATCATCTTAAAAAAAGACATTCTAACAGCTGTCTCTTTGTACCATGTGCAGTGTTATTTGACCAATTATGTTTTAGCTGTTCCATCTCTGTATTTCTCATAAGTCTTATGGAAAACTGGGACCATTACTGATTTAACTATTTACTCTGAGGAGTTTTTTTAAAAGTGTATTTGTGAAATATTTAAGTTCTTACTTCCTTCTTTCTCATCCTGATTTTACTTGTGTTACAGATCCGGGTAAATAGTTCCAAATTGGTTCGAGTCACTCAGGTGGAGAATGAGGAGAAACTGAAGGAGCTAGAGCAGTTTAGTATCTGGAACGTTTTTTCCTCCTTTTTAAAAGAGAAATTGAATGACACGTATGTTAACGTGGGTCTGTACAGCACAAAAACCTGCCTCAAAGTTGAGATTATAGAGAAGGACACCAAGTACAGTGTCATTGTGATCCGGAGTAAGTCTCATCTCTTTTTCTGATGGATTCTATAGTGAGGACGGACTGAGTTTTGGAGGGTATAATTAGGGAGACAGAGAAGTTAGCCCAAGACAGTTCCATTTGGGTTCTGATTATAACCCTGTGTATAGTACTACTACAAACAGTTCATGGAGCTTCTACCCCACATCAGAGTCTTTAGGCCTAAAATCAAGATTCACCTCAGAAAATTCTAAACGCCTTTTTACCTAAAATTGTGAAGACTTGCATTCCTAATATAGTGTACTGCCAATGATCCTGAGCTGATATGCCAAGCACTTTTAGAGTAAATCAGATAGATGTATTCCTGCGTCCTTGACACTTCCAGAGAAAAGTAGCTGTCCCAATGTGTACAGGCCTACATTTGAAGACATAAATGGTTAAAAAATAAAAATTGAAGAAAGGTAAAATTGAATATTAATACTTCACAAGTGTTAATAAAAAATATTGTGGAACTATAAATAAAGATGAAGACCATTGCAGTTGAAGGCTTATTCAGTGGAACTAGGAGATTTCCCTTTTCTGAAGGTGTTTGAGAAAGTTTCAGAGAAGGTAGATCTTGTTTAATACTCTCTGACTTGGTTTCTCCTTGGTTATTTCCCAGGGTCCTGGGATGTAGTAGAAATGTTTTTTAGGTTTTGCTATGAAATAGGTTAGGGCCTTCCAATTGTCCTAGGGTTCTACAGTTCTTTGGTTGTATAGGATTGGCCTTTTTTTTGTGTTCCTTACACATTTTCTGATCCCTCCTACTACTCATCTGTTTGTGGGCCTCCCGTAGAAGACGTAGAGCTCATGAATATGAAAGCTGTGGGAGTATCTGATATGCTACTAAGGGGCCCCTGCTTGGGCCCCCTGGTCCTGGGTGAGAGGTGTTTACGTGTAGGCTTTTCCAGCATAGTGCCGTGTAGCAAAGAAAAGCAGCCAGTGAGAGAACACAAGGCCCTGACCCCAAATCCTAGGCAAATCTGCTGAATTCCATGATTGTGACTGACTTGGGTTTGAAAGCCAGAGTGGTAGAGACCCCTTGTGGGCAGTTGGTTAAAGTACTGATGGCACTGTGTCCGGCTTTGTCCAATGAGAAGCTTAATTCCTTTTAGCCTTAGCATGGGTAGCCAAAATAAAAACAAGGTCTTCAGGCGTGTACACAGATGTAATTATACTTTGGAAGAGTGCCCAGGCTTTGTTTGGAGTTTACAATGCTGCTTAGGTGGGCTGTTTGCATTTATTTTACTGTAGCTAACCAGTAATGCCAACATTGCCTTGTATTCTGTAATACCTTAAACTATTTTGTTCCTATGTTAAGCAAAATCTTCATTTGTTTCAGGATTTGACCCCAAGCTCTTCCTTGTTTTTCTCCTTGGACTTATGCTGTTTTTTTGTGGAGACTTGCTGAGCAGGTAGGTTCTAAGTCTGGGGTATGACAAGGCTCTTACCCACCCTGCCTGACTTTTATCATAAAAAATGTAAGTACTGCCATTCCCTTTTCTTGGACCTTTATGCCTTGGCCATTGGCTACTTGGATATTTTAAAAAATACTTTAATGTGTATTTTGTTTTTCTCTTATTTGAATAATATTAGCAATAATGAAATTCCCCCATTAGGTTGACCCTTCATTAGTTTGATAGGAGTTAACTAGTATTATGAAGTTCAACATTACCACCCTTTCTACCATTAAAATAATATGCTAAGGTCTTGTTTTTACAGGGCTGTGTGTTGATGAGTTTCATGCTGTTTAGTTGTAAAGAGACAAACATCAACTGCTTATTCATATCCTTTAGGAACTGCTAGCTAAGATAGGTGAGACTGACATGTACAAATATAAAGGAAACATGTAGATAAATAAACAAACATTGAATGAAGGTAGAATCAACATTAAGTTGGTACACAAGTAAAAAGAGTATTTGTGGAGTAGTGAATGAAAAAGTCGGGCCATAGGGTTGGTGAAAGTTGTTCCTTATTTTGGAGATGCTGAGAAAAACACAGCGAGGAAGGAATAACTAGTAGAAAGACCCTGGAACAGGAGTAGGAGCTCTGTGTTGTAGGCCTCATGAAAGATTGATCTCTCCTTCTAGGTTATCAGTTCAGTTCCAGTTTCCAGGTTCCACTTGGGCAATATTCTTGCCTCTTCCTTCTCCCCAGAGAAATTGTACAGTTCCTTAGAAGAAATAAAAATTTGTTTGGGAGAGTTTATGGGGATGGGAGTGGGAAATTATGCAGAGGTTTAATATGGGGATATATTTGAGAGGAGCTCATTGATACTGTTTTTTTTTTTTTTTTTTTTTCTGACACAGAGTCTTGCTTTGTTGCCCAGGCTAGAGTGAGTGCCGTGGCGTCAGCCTAGCTCACAGCAACCTCATACTCCTGGGCTCAAGCAATCCTTCTGCCTCAGCCTCCTGAGTAGCTGGGACTACAGGCATGGGCCACCATGCCCGGCTAATTTTTTCTATATATATTAGTTGGCCAATTAATTAATTTCTTTCTATTTATAGTAGAGACGAGGTCTAGCTCTTGCTCAGGCTGGTTTCAAACTCCTGACCTTGAGCAATCCGCCCGCCTCAGCCTCCCAGAGTACTAGGATTACAGGCGTGAGCTACCGCGCCTGGCCTAATACTGATCTTCATAATCTGATAGTAACTACATAGTATCAATCTCTACAGTTGTCTGACTCCAAGTTTGGGGCAAATACAGGCATACCTCCTTTTATTGTACTTTTTTTGCGCTTCGCAGATATTGCATTTTTTACAAATTGAAAGTTTGTGGTAACCCTGTGTCAAGCAAGTCTGTTGGCACTATTTTTCAGTAGCATGTGCTTACTTTGTATCTCTGTCGTGTTTTGGTAATTCTTGCAATATTTTAAACTTTTCATTTGATTGTATCTGTTATGGTAATCTGTGATCAGTGATCTTCGAAGCTACTATTATACTTGTTTTGGGGCACCATGTGCCCATATGAGACAACAAACTTAATAAATGCCATGTGTGTTCTGACAACTCCACAAACTGGCCATTCCCCTATTTCTTTCCCTTTCATCGGGCCTCCCTGTTCCCTGAGACACAATAATATTGAAATTTAGGCTAATGAATAGCTCTACAGTGGCCTCTAAGTGTTCATGTAAAAGGAAGAGTCATACATCTTTCACTTTAAATATAAAACTAGAAATTACTAAGCTTAGTGAGGAAGGCATGTTGAAAGCTGAGATAGGCCAAAAGCTAGGTCTCTTGCATCAAATGTTTAGTCAAGTTGTAAATGCAAAGGAAAATTCTTGAAGGAAATTAAAAGTGCTGCTCCAACGAACACCCAAATGGTAAGAAAGTGAAACAGCCTTATTGCTGATATGAAGAAAGTTTGAGTGGTCTGGAAGGAAGGAAGATCAAACCAGCCACAACATTCCCTTAAGCCAAACCTAATCAGAGCAGGGGCCTAATTCTCTTCAATTCTGTGAAGTCTGAGAGAGGTGATTATGCTGCAGGAGAAAATTTGGAAGCTAGCAGAGGTTGCTTCATGAGGTTTAAGGAAAGAATCCATGTCCATAATTTATAAGTACAAGGTGAAGCACCAAGTGCTGTTAGAGAAGCTGCAGCAAGTTATCCAGAAGATCTAGCTAAGATCATTGAGTAAGGTTGTTTGGCTACACTAAACAACAGATTTTCAATGTAGATCAAACAGCCTTCTATTGGAAGAAAATGCCATTTAGGACTTTCACAGCTACAGAGAAATCACTGCTTAGCTTTAAAGCTTCAAAGGACAGGCTGACTCTCTTGTTATAGCTAATGCAGCTGATAACTAAATTGAAGCCAATGGTTGCTTACTATTCTGAAAATCCTAGGGCCCTTAAGAATTATACTAAATTGACTGCCTGTGCTCTATAAATGGAACAACAAAGCCTAGATGACAATGCATCTGTTTACAGCATGGTTTACTGAATATTTTAAGCCCACTGTTGAGACCTAATGCTCAGAAAAAAAGATTCCTTTCAAAATATTACTGCTCATTAACAATGCACCTAGTCACGCAAGAACTCTGATGGAGATGTACAAGAAGATTGCTGTTTTTATGCCTACTAGCAAAACATTGGTTCTGCAGCCCGTGGATCAAGGAGTACTTTTGACTTTCAAGTCTTTCTATGTAAGAAATACGTCTCATAAGGCTATAGCTGTCATAGATAGTGATTCCTTTGGATCTGGGCAAAGTAAATTGAAAACTTTATGGAAAGGGTTCACCATTCTTGACACAATTAAGAACATTCCTAATTCATGGGAGGAAGTCAAAATATCAACATTAACAGGAATTTAGAAGAAATTGATTCCAACTCTCATGAATGACTTTGAGGGGTTCAAGACTTCACTGGAAGAAGTAACTGCAGAGGTGGTGGAAATAGCAAAAGAACTAGAGTTAGAAGTGGAGCCTGAAGATATGACTGAATTGCTACAATTTCATGGTAAAACTTGAATGGATGGGGAATTATTTCTTATGAGCAGAGAAAGTGATTTCTTTTTTTTGAGACAGTCTCACTCTGTCACCCTGGGTAGAGTGCAGTGGCATCAGCATGGCTCACTGCAGTCTCAAACTCTCTGGGCTCAAGCAATCCTCCTGCCTTAGCCTCCTGAGTAGCTGGGACTACAGGCATTTTCCACTGTGCCCAGCTAATTTTTCTACTTTTAGTAGAGACAGGATCTTGCTCTCTCGCTCAGGCTTGTCTTGAACTCCTGAGCTCAACCATTCCGCCCGCCTCAGCCTCATAGAGTGCTAGGATTACAGATGTGAGCCACTGTGCTTGGCCTAACGTGCTTTCTTGAGATGGAATCTACTCTTGGTGAAGGTGTTATTGAGCATTGTTGAAATTACAATAAAAGATTTAGAATATTACATCAACTTAGTTGGCAAAGCAGCAGTAGAGTTTGAGAGGATTGAATCCAATTTTGAATGAAGTTCTACTGTGGGTAAAATGCTCTCAAACAGCATCACATACTGTAGAGAAATCTTTCATGAAAGGAAGAGTCAATGGATATGACAAAACTTCATTGTTGTCTTATTTTAAGAAATTGCCATAGCACCTGCCACCCTGATCAGTGAGTAGCCATCAATTTTGAGGCAAGACCCAGGACTAGCAAAAACATTACAACTCCCTGAAGGCTCAGATAATAGTGAGCATTTTTTAGCAAGAAAACATTTTTAAATAAGGTATATACATTGTTTTTTTAGATATAATGCTATTGTATACTTACTAGACTACAGTATAATATAAATATAACTTGTATATGCACCGGGAAACCAAAACTGTCTGTGACTTGCTTTATTGCAATATTCAGTTTATTGCAGTATTCACTTTATTACAGTGATCTGGAACTGAACTCAAGATATCTTCAATGTATGCCTGTACTTGCTCTAATCTTTTACCTCTTTATTTTTTAATTTTTAGAGACAGGGTCTCGCTCCATTGCCCAGACTGGAGTGCAGTGGTGTGATCATAGTGGAGTGCAGTAGCATGATCATAGCTCACTATAGCTTTGAACTCCTGATTCCAACTATCATGAATGAGCTCAAGTGATCCCCCCCCCCTTCAGCCTCCTTAGTAGCTAGGACTATAGCTGTATGCACCACATAATTTTTAAGTTTTTTGTAGAGATGGGGTCTTGCTATGTTGCACAGGCTTGTCTTTAACTCCTGGCTTCAAGTGATTCTCCTGCCTCACCCTCCCAAAGTGTTGCCACTGCATCCAACATTTGTACCTTTTAAAATCTTTTAGCTGAGTTATTTGTCCTAATTTCAACAATGCTGTATGTGAAGTATATACATATAGTCATGAAATAAATTTTCTCTTTTCAGAAGTCAAATTTTCTACTATTCCACTGGGATGAGTGTGGGAATTGTGGCATCTCTGCTAATCATCATTTTTATACTATCTAAGTTTATGCCTAAGGTAAGTAGCAGAATCCTCATATGCAGTTAGGATGAGCTTGGATAGCTGAAGGACTATTTTCCTGGGTAATCTTAGAACACTAAAAATTTGCATTGGTGGCTGATGAGTCAATGTTCTACTCCATCCTTGATTCAGAAAGGTAATTTCCATGATGAAACCTGGAGTCTGATCACAGACAAATTCTTTTTATTTAAAATCCTGTGCTCAGTGGGGTGTTAAAGTCTGTCCTTCCTGTTTTTCAATTACATAGTCAGGCTTTTAGGTTATTTAGCATCTCATCTTCCCAGTGTATCTTGCAGACGGTACCATTTTAAATATAAAGGACATCTTTTTGAGAGATGTGTTTTTTGTGCATTTTGAGTAGGTTGAAATTTTTAAAAAATCTTTGTTCCATTTTGCTCCATTTATGTATGGAAAGCTTGTTGTAACTTTTTGCTTTCACTTCTACTCTCTGTCTTAGAAAAGTCCCATTTACGTCATCCTGGTAGGAGGCTGGTCTTTTTCTCTGTACCTCATTCAACTAGTTTTTAAAAATTTACAAGAGATCTGGAGGTGTTACTGGCAGTATCTTTTAAGTAAGTGGTGTTGGTTTTGCTTTCCTTTTGTTTGTTTTTAGGCTGTTTTAGTTAATTTGATCATGAAAAGATGTTGCCTGCTTACAGGAGATAATAGTTCATGTCATTTTATTAAGTTTTAAAAAATCATAATTTTTCACTTATTTCTAACCCCTGTACGGTCACCACATTCTCTTAAATTAAAATGATGCTGCTAAGGAGAAGATATTAATTGATTGATATTTGTAAGTGCACCTCTCTTTATACAATAAGCATCTTCCTAAAAAAGCTGCACATTGATTTTATTAATATAATCATATTTTAAATACACTTGGGGACCTTAAATAAAGGACTCTGCAGTGAATTTTTGTCTATAAAGTGAGAATCCTTTGGTCATACAGATAGTAGCCTTTATCCTTTGAGAGGTGACGAATCTGGATTTTCATGTACTGGGTTTTTTAAATAGACTAATTCAGAGTTGTTCAACTTTTAGCTTTAATGCTCTGTTTGAACCAGAAAAATCTGGGAAAACAGAAAGTATAGGAACTTAAAGAAATGAATATATTCTAATAATGAAAAAGTGTGAATTATTGAGGAAAGGTCTTATCTGATTTCCTGGTTCATTAGATGCTATAGAGTGAATTTACTACTGCTCTCCACACAAATTATTTTTACCAGGTATAGATTAAAAAGAATGTCTTCTGGTAACTCTTCTCATAGGCTACGTCCTCACAGTTGGATTCATGAGTTTTGCGGTATGTTACAAGTATGGGCCCTTGGAGAATGAACGAAGTATCAACCTGCTGACCTGGACCTTGCAGCTGATGGGCCTATGTTTCATGTATTCTGGCATCCAGATACCACACATTGCCCTTGCCATTATCATCATTGCTCTGTGTACTAAGAACCTGGAGTACCCTATTCAGTGGCTGTACATCACCTACAGGTGACTGAAAGGCAATGTAACTTTGTATTGACATGTACAATGTGGGATGCAGTTGCAGCAAAAGTATACAGAAGTGTTGACTTGGGAGCCTCTTTGTTTATGAAAAATTATTGTATTATGCTTCTACATTTGTTCTTCCTGAGTCTACTTTTTTAGACTCTGTAGTAATTTTTATATTTTTGTTCTAGTCATTTTATATAAAATAAAAACATCAAGTAAAGTGTCATGTGTTCTTGTTACCACTAGGTGGTGCAAATTATATCAGTTTTGTACCACATTCCTCAAGTCACCTGGTTTCAGGTTATTTCACACTGGCTCTCAGATTGCTCTGGAAGTCCTAGTCTTATTTTTAAGGTGCAATTCATTGCATGTTATCACCTTGCATAATGAATATGGAATGTCGATAGGTTCCGAGGTTGTTAGTGGTTGTCTATTGTGGATAAAATGATGCCTTCAGTTTGGGGAATCACTTGAATGGACTACAATCTTTTTTTTAACCAATCAAATAATTTAATCCCCTCCCTTCCCCTCCCTTCCTCTCCTCTTCCTTCCCCTCCCCTTCCTTCCCCTCCCCTCCCCTCCCTCCTTCTTTTTAAAACACCTGCTTAGGCTAGAGTGCAGTGGCATTATTGTAACTTGCTGCAATCTCAAACTCCTGGGCTCAAGCACTCTGCCTGCTTCAGCCTCTTGAGCACCCAGGACTACAAGTTTATACCAGCGTGCCTGGCGAATTTTTTTATTTTGTAGAGATGGAGTCTTGCTATGTTGCCCAGGCTGGTCTTGAACTCCTGGCCTCAAGACACACTCCACCTTGGCTTCACAAAGTGCTAGGATTGTAGGTGTGAGCCACTGTACCTGGCCAAATAATTTCTGTGTTGTGGTTTTTAACTTGTATAGATTTATGGGGTACAAGTGTAATTTTGTTACATGAATATATTATATAGTGGTGAAGTCAGGACTTTTAATGTACCTATCACTCAAACAATGTACATTGTACCCATTAAGTAATTTCTCATCATTATCCCCTCCCACCCCTTTTACCCTTCCAAGTCTCCATTAGCTATCATTCCATAGTCTATGTCCATGTATACACATTGTTTAGCTCCCACTTGTAAGTGAAAACGTGAAGTATTTGTCTTCCTGTGGACCACAATCCACAGAATGATAGTGTAAACCATCATTTTCTTGTCATTTTTCCATTTATTGGAAAATAAATATTTTGTTTACTGTTTATTGGAAAATAAGTGAATTTATTCATATTAGTGAGTAATATCTACTACTTTTTCTTGTCACTCATTCTCCAGTGTGTCAGAAGTCCATTGTAACTAAAGGTGTCTATGGAAGAAAGGTGGGAGTGATGGCACGTTCAGGCCGTCTGCTATATGCTTGGCCAACTGAAGGGAGCTAGAGGTAGGGATAGATATAGATTACTGATTAATGATTCATGATGTTATTTTGGTGAGCACAGAAAGATGTGTAAGGCAAAAGAAAAGCCTGTTCCTCCTCGTCTCCTGACAGAAGAAGAATATCGAATACAAGGGGAAGTAGAAACCCGAAAGGCTTTAGAGGAGCTCCGAGAATTTTGTAACAGTCCAGACTGCTCTGCTTGGAAGACTGTTTCTCGAATCCAGTCTCCAAAAAGGTAACTCTTGGGCAGGTATACCAAGTATCTGTCAGGGTAATTGTGACCTTGAGTTCTACCAGTGATCATACTTCTAGATAGTCATGTTGTATATGTGGCCTTTGTTTATCTGTTAACCTAGGAGTAGTCAAGAGAAAGGTACATATATCATACATTAAGCAGTAGCCTGTTTCTTGTTTCCTCAAGGAACTATCTATTCTAGCTTTGTTCGTGGCATTGAGATGGGGACACTATAGTACCATATTAAATTTCCCCTCTGAAAGTTTTGCATTCCTCTGATTTAGTAGGGTTTTTTTTTTTTCCCTTTTTAATTGAAAGCAACTGTACCAATGAAAGCTTCAATGTGGAATCCGGAAGGCATAAAGTTTATAGGGCCATAAACATGAATAACTATGTAATGCTCCTTAATCTTATCAGGATTACAGATGACTGAAGGAACCTTAGCACTTCCATAACTAAAAAGGTAGACTAGTGCTTATTAAGCATGAATGAGTTGCAGGGGATATTGGCCTATGATCCCAGCGTTCCTTTTCTCCTTATTTCTTGCTTTAGTCTACGTACCTGCCAGAATAAGAGCAGAGATATTGGCTAGACTCAATATAATTTGACCTGTGAGCATATTAAGGGTTTCAGCTTGTTCTTATTTTGAAAGAAAACCAGAAAGGACAGAAAGCAGATTGCTAATGAGTATTCTCTTTTCCAGATTTGCTGACTTTGTGGAAGGCTCTTCCCACCTCACACCAAATGAAGTTTCTGTCCATGAGCAGGAATATGGATTAGGGAGCATTATTGCCCAGGATGAAATCTATGAGGAAACGTCGTCTGAGGAAGAAGACTCGTATTCCCGGTGCCCCACTATCACACAAAACAACTTCTTGACTTAAGTGATAGTTAGTTATTTTTATGTGGACTGGCTTGGTGCCTCATTGGTTCGTATTACTTGTGTTGTGCAATTGCTTCCAACCCTTTGAAAGAGAGTGGAGAAATTCTCCCACTGAATTGAGAGGCCTGAGTAGGCTTCCCTCTGGAAATGGTGTTGGTGGTCTCTGTGGGATCCCTGAGGAAGGAGAGTGAGTAAAGTAGTAAATGCCCATTGGTTAATCTATCATCCCACTTTTATGTTCCCAAAGTAACTGATGGCCACAGCTAGCACGGTGTTCCAGCTCCTCTTTGAAAATTGATTTAATTGTGGTATTTCTGTCAGGCTGGCCCTGCAAAGTAAGAACTGTTATAATTGCAGTAATGCTTTCAGACTATAGGCTGCATCTTCCAGAGAGAAATCCACAAATCTGAGCCTCTTTCACATCTGCTTTTATTTTATTGACTTTAGAATAATACTTGATTTAACTCTTTTTGGGAAGAAAATTGATTTTTGTTTGTCTTGTTTTCTTCCTTAAATGAATGTTTTTTAAAAAATGTAACAAACTCATATTCCAGAACTAGCAAGTGCTCCAGAATGACAGGCCCCCCCTAGGCCCTAAGCCCCAGGAGCTATTGTTTTGAGCTTTGAGTTAGTTTTCACACATACGATATTTTAAGTCCTGTTTTTAGGAACATGCCTGTAGGCTCTTCTGTACGTGAGGTGTCTTGGGTTTTTTATTATATTCAACTTTTAATTCCATCTTAATACATTTGTCGTCTTCCCTCCCCATTTCTCCTTGCCCCCCTTTCCCTTTCAGGAAGGGTATATTTCCCTCACTTGTGAAGTATGTACAATTCAGAGTTTATTTCATTTCTTATACCTCCTCCTTAGTTACAGCATTATTCCTGCTAGTATAAGTTATCTTGTTTCGGGGATGTTCAGATGCTTTCTATAGGTTATATTTTTTTCTGTCATTGGGTGACATCTTTGAGTTACTGTGGAATCAAGAAACTATCCCCCTTTCCTTTCCCTTCTCCTTTGTCTACCTTGTCTGCTTATTCCTTTCAGCCTTTTCTCACTACCTGCACTCCCCTAAATCTGGCTAATTTGTAAGCCCTGAAACTGTCTATGAAATTTTTTGATGTTCAATTTGTAGCTGTGTAGCCACCAGTTTGCACTGCCAGGAAATAGACCTCCAGGTTATCTTCATGCCTCTTGATGCTCATTCAGTCATCAGGATTAGACAGATTTTTCTATGAACTTACACTTATTTGCAATTCCATTTCTGACTTGAGATTTATGCTGCCTTTTATTACAGTGACATTAGTTTCAGATTCTTTTGCCTTTGGAAAGCACCCTTATAAACTAGCAGTGTCATTTATGACACTGGTTCTTGGTTCTTTCTTTGTGATCTTCACCCCCAATACCTTGGAAAACGCTGTACTTACTTTAGCCTGGAAGATAGATGCTCCTGGCAAGAGCATAGCATCAGCTTTACTGGCTTACTTACCATGATCATGGGAAAGGCAGATGATTTTTTTTAAAAGCTGTAATGACTCCTTCAAACCAGCCATTTAGCAGATAATTTTGAAAGGCCCTGGCTCCATTGCTGACTTCCAAAGTATCAGCTCTGAGACTCCCCTCCAGATTGATTATTTCCACAGCCGTAGACTGTCGTAAAGCGACAACTACCTTGATTGGCAGCAAAGAGACATATAGTGGAAAATGAGCAGTATTTGGTCAGATAGGGTTAAAGTTGCAGGGTAAAAGGAACTTTATATTGGGAAACTGTTATGCCTTTGTGAATTATGTACATAGTAAAATTTTATCCTTCTACAAAGAACTGTTAAAACCTCTTAAATAAACTTTTTTAAAACTTTATTTATAGAAACTGAGACCTAGCATATTTGAGCATAAATTGATTTGAGAAAATAATTCAGCTGTACAAATGGTCTCAGGATTCTCTGGAGATTTTGGTGCCTTTTCCAAAATAGTTACTTAGGAATGTGGTAGCTTGCCTTTAGGGCAACTTTTCCTGATTCATGTCTTTATTTCAATGAGAAAGCATTGTGAAGTAGGGATTCTCCTCCTATTTTGTTTAGTAAGCTCCTGTGAAATAGAGTTTCCGTTTCAAGACTAGTTTTTTTCACTGTGTTTGAATTTGGGGTGACTAAAATCAAACTCAGTTTATTACTCCCTGTCTGGTAGTTGGAGACCTGAGCTGTAGGCAGTGGAGATAACAATTGGTCCTGCAGCATGAGAATTGCTGTCAGACGGTGAAGGACGGTGCTTCTTTGGTGTGCTGTGTGTCCTTGCCCTGCCTGCCTAGTGGCTCTGCCCAGATGCTTCCGAGCCTCTGTGTGCCCGGAGCTTGCTTGACTTCGTAAGCCTTCTTTACGAGCTCCTCTTGTCTCCCTCTTGGCCACTTAGTCTGCTGGCTCAGTCACTACTTGAAGCCCCCATTTAATTTTTCTGGCAGTTATAGCTCTTGCAATTTCAGCACAGTCTCATCTCTCAGACCGATCTCATCAAGAAGGATTGAAGGGATAACTATGGGATGAGCTGGACATTGGAGCCATGTCTGCTGCCATGTCAGCATCTTGCTTGGCAAATACCAAGCCATAAATAGGCTCCAGGGCTCAGGGTCTCGTCAGCATTGGAAATCTATCACCTCTAATCAGTCTGACCAAGCTGTGTAGAGCATGACTCCCATTAATGGGAATACAAAAGGCATCTGGTATAAAACATTTCCCTTTCACTTTCCCACTCAGATTGTTTTCATGGGACCAAATGAACACAGTGACCAAAACCAAGGACAAATTTTTAGCAACTTTGATACCTTCTAATAAGGAATTCCTGTCAGCCACTGTATCCCACCAAAGCTATTTTACTTCTTCCCCCCAGATTCATGATTTTTGTGGCTGTTACGAAGGGAATTTTGCTGATGATAGATCTTTGGGTCTTACTATTCCATTTTACGCTTATTCATCCATTCTAGGGCCCAGTCCGCTCTTTACTGGTTATTCCTTTTAACTCAATCCCTATTTGGCATGTATTATAGAGGTTTGATGAATAAAAGCACCCAAATAGGCCAGATAGCCCCCCGCCCCCAGCCCTGATATCCATAGAAGACCTGGGAGTGGATTATATAATTGTCCTCAATCTTTTTGTTGTTTGAGGAAAAAAAGATGGGCTTAGATGGATGCCTGCGTGAAATGGCTCCTGGCTGTGTACTCATAACTTCTCTGAATTGAGTAGTGAAAATTGAAGTACAAGGAAAGGAAATTAAACGTCCTTCTAGTATTCCTTTGGACTTAGGTCTGACATATGAGATAACAACCTTTATTGAAGTCCCAGGAATTTTATCTGAACTCAGGAGAGGACAGTTTGACAGATTTATTTTGCCTTCATATTATATAGGCACTGAAACCAAGTAATAAACATATAAAATAGCCATTGCACCTAAACCTTTTGTTTCTGTTTCTAGGTAGCAGAAATTGATTATTATTTTTTTTAGGGGAACCTGTGTAATTGTTGTGACCCAATGATGTCTTTTGGTGACTTAGCTCATAGATACAGGTTGCTATTGAGTTGGATTCTAGATGGTTACTACCTTGAAAAGTGTTTGGTGCCTTATATGACATGAGCCAGAGCTTGCTGGGAATAAACAAAGCAGATTCATACCTATATGGATTTGTAGCTTTAGGGGGGATGGGAGTAGGTCACACAGACCCCGAGAATGTGGGCTTTGGATTTTCACACCACCCACCCATGTGTGTTGTCTTCCTTTTTCACACACTTGTGATGGTAACTTGAAAATGGTGAAATCACCTTCTCTGAACTTGACTATAACATGAGCAGCATTCTTATGTTAACATAATATTATAGATAGGTCATAATGTGAACATTAGAAACTGTCATAGCCTGCAGTTGCCACAGTTTTCCATGTTTACAGAATTGATGTTTAAACAACAGGACTAAGGAATTACTGGGTAAGTTTTAGCCTGTGGGTAATGCCTTGATGTTGTTTAAATAAAAGGTTTGTCATTTGTGTTTAAAATAAATGTTCATGAATGTTTGAAAGGAACAAAATTATCAGGGATGGCTCTTTGCCATGGGTCTCACTTTTACCCTCTTTTCTATAAGAAAAAATAATGTCTTATGAATTTTTCATTTTTATTGTACAGTTTGTAAGTAATCCCAATTTTAATAAAGTTTTATATATATTTATATAGTGGTCTCAATGAGCATGAGCTTTTCTTGTTTGGCTCTCTCATTTTCAGGTAATCAGCTATTAACTCCTCAGTTTCATTTTTCTAATGAGATGATTTTGCATGCCATTGATTTTCCCTTTTTTTCTTACCCACCCCTTGCCATCCTGAGTCTGTTCTGTTCTACTTATATCCTTGGACTGGTTGATTTCCCAAGAGGCCGCATCTCTAAGGGGTGTTCTTGCAGGAGTAACAGGTTGTGCTACTGTGTTATATCGTAGAAAAGCAAAATATATAGGTTTTTCCTGGTCCAGGGAGTCGCTCTGTGCAATTCTTTTCTCTTTTTGAATGGCATAAAGGGTCTGTCCATTGGGGTGGGAGGAAGACCTATGGACCCAGCTATGGGGTGCCTCTGTATAGGCTGGGTGAGGGAGCAGAGCTGTAGTGAGCATTAGAGTCACGGAATAAAAGCTTCCATTATATCTGGGCCCAGCTTCTGCAGTAGGAGTCTGGTACCTTCCATTTTCTTTTATGTATTGGCTATTTTGTTTGCTATAAAAATCCTTTATAACATTTGTATTAATTCTATATCCGTCTTCTCTCTTTTCAGTTATTTAGACTACTTGGAAATAAATCCATTGTCTATTTTTTAAGACAGTTGGCAAAATAGGAAGAAAACGGGATGTAGACCATATGTAAATTTACTTAGATTAATGCACACTAGTGATGTCTTTTCTCTCCTCTGTAACTACTGCTAGGTAAAGCCATAGGTGATCATTAATAGTTGGATTAATAAAAACTTAAAGCATAATTGCTAGGTGTGCTACTCACAGGGTTTTAGGGATGAAAAAAGATGAAGGTGTATAAAGCAGTTCTCAGACTTTAACATGCATAGGAATGACCTGAGAATCTTGTTAAAATGCAGATTCTAATTCAGTAAGTCTGCAGTGGTTCCCAGGATTCTGCATTTCTAATAAGCTCCCAGGTGATTCAGATGCTGCTGGTCTGTGGACCACATTTTGAATAGCAATGATGTAAAGCACTTAGCGTGTTGCCCAGCATATAGTAAGTACTTGGTAAATGTTATTAATTGACTCCAGATAATTTATAAGAGCCAAGAAGACCCTCTGTCACCAAATATCTTTTCTTCCATATCTGAAAACTTAGTATTTTTATTGTGTAACATCTTTTTTTTTTTTGAGACAGAGTTTCGCTGTCACCCACCTATAGTGCAGTAGTGTCATTGCTCGCTGCAACCTCCAGTTCCTGGGCTCAAGCAATCCTCCTGCCTCAGCCTCCTGAGTAGCTGGGACTACAGCTCTTGCCACAACTCCTGGCTAATTTTTTCTGTTTTTTGTACAGACGGGATAACGTTCTTGCTCATGCTGGTCTCAAACTCATGAGCTCAAGCGATCCAACCCCCTTGGCCTCCCAGAGCACTGGGATTACAGGCATGAGCCATTGTGCTTGCAATATCTTTTAAGAAGTTAATATCCCGGGAAGGTTGAGTGAACTGGTTTAATCATATTGCTGCCCTCACAACTTTGTGAGAAATTTTTTTGTGAGGATTTTTTTGTGTGTGTGTGAGCTTTATTGAAGTATGACTTATATACAATAAAATTCAGAGCCTGGCATGCTAACTCATACCTGTAATTCTAGCACTTTGAGAAGTTGAGGTGGTAGGATCACTTAAAACCAGGAGTTTGAGACCAGCCTGGGCAACTTAGCGCAATACTCTGTCTCTACAAAAATAAAATTAGCAGGCATGGTGGTGCACGCCTGTGGTCCCAGCTATTAAATTATTAGGAGGCAGAGGCAGGAGGATCGCTTGAGACTAGGAGTTAGAGGTTGCATTGAGCTGTATCTGCACTCCATCCTGGGTGACAAAGTGAGACCCTGACTCAAAAAAAATTTTAAAAACGTACCAGTTTTTTTTTTTTTGAGACAGAGTCTCACTTTATTGCCCAGGCTAGAGTGAGTGCCATGGCGTCAGCCTAGCTCACAGCAACCTCAAACTCCTGGGCTCAAGCAATCCTGCTGCCTCAGCCTCCCAAGTAGCTGGGACTACAGGCATGCGCCACCATGCCCGGCTAATTTTTTCTATATATATTAGTTGGCCAATTAATTTCTTTCTATTTATAGTAGAGATGGGGTCTCGCTCTTGCTCAGGCTGGTCTCGAACTCCTGAGCTCAAACGATCCGCCCACCTCGGCTTCCCAGAGAGCTAGGATTACAGGCTTGAGCCACCGCGCCCGGCCAATGTACCAGTTTTAAGTGTACAATTTTGCTGAGTTTTGACAAATGGAGGCAGTTGCATAACCAAAACCACAATCATGATACAGAACATTTCCATCACCCCATAAAGTTCTTTCATTCTTACATGGACTAGAAATTTTAATGGTGGAAAAAGGAAGGTGATTTAGGAGTCAGACAGTAGAAGATGACTAATGAGCTCTAGTTGCTTCAGTTTTGCTCAGAAAGCAGGAGATCACAAAGCTGTGTCCCACCCGTACTCCCCACCCCAGGAATGTTTTGACAGCTCTTGAAATTCCAACTGACTTGGATGTATATTTCATACCTTGTTAATTTGGGGTGACCCACTAGTTCCAGTTTGCCCAAGACTTTCCTAGTTTTAGCACTCCAAATTCTCAGGTAGAGAACATTATCAACCTGCCTTTACATAATTTATTGATTTACTGTAATATTTGAAGGGGGTGGAAAAGGCAAGGAAAAGAGAGACAAAGCTGAGTGGATCTTGGGTCCCAGGCAGACCAGCATGGTTGGTTGCCCTGGCTGTGATGATGTTCATGCCATTGTTTTTAAGCCTCAGTTTGCCATCTCATTTTAAAGTTACTTCTCCCATGTGAGCAAATAGCACTCAAATGAGTGAATGGTAGACATACAGATAAACTCTTAAGTGGCGGAGATTCCTGGCCTAGAGAACATGAAACCTGGGTTCTGGTGCCAACTTTGCTAGATTTGCAGTGGTATAACCTTAGGAAAGTGATTTTCTCACTTTTTAGTTTCCTCCATGGGAAAATAGAGAATCTGTAGTCATTTCTGCCTCTAAATGTTGTAATACTGTTCCACCTATACATGGGATTGTATTTTTTTGTTTCAAATTTAGAATAATTCAGTAACTTTGTTACTTCATATGTAGTTGGAAATAGGACAGATACATGTCCTGATCCTGTCAAAAAAGGCAGAACTCCAGCATTTGGTACAACGTTCCATGATAGGGTAAAGTGACATTCCTGTTTCCCTTGAGACCATTTCCATTGCTAAAGAAAAAATGTTTTTATGTCTTTCAGCAGCAGCTTTGGATCATCACCTCTCAGAACAATCTTGTCTCATAGGACAGCTTGGTTCAAAGCATTATTTCTTGTTGAATATTCTGCTGATAAATAAACAACTGCTTAACGTTCCAAACAAATACATTCATTAGATCAGCAGTTATATCAAATGTAATGAATCCCAGATCACTTCTTTCTCTAGGTCCAGTGACATCTTCTACATTTTTAGTATGACCTGTGAGATGTGCAGCCACACTTGAATGCAGTGGTGATAAGGCAGGTGAAAGTGAGTGCCGCCGTTGTGCACAGCAAGAAGGTGAACAGCAAGTTCACCTGTGACAGCACCATGTTCATCGTGACCATCTCCCACTTGTCCTGTCTCCACATGCACACCTGGGCTTCCATTTGGGCAGTGGACTGGCTCCTTTGGAGTCATGTTTTGATGTCACTTCCACTCAGCTTTCTCTTTGTCTCTCTTTTCTTTGCCTTTTCTTCCTCTTTAAGTATATATAGATCAATAAATTATGCAAAATCATGTTGATAATGGAACTGCTGATGGGCCAGGCTTATGCAGAGTGCTTCTGTGAGGGCAATAGAGTCTGGACGTTACACCAACAGCCATGGCTGGAAGTTGGAGAATCAAGTCTCTATTTTCAGTTAAGTGTCTGAAATTACCTGATTTGCTCTTTATGCATGCCTTGGAGAGAGGATGGTAGGTAGAGGGGACCTGCTGTTTAGGAATTCTCCTGGGTAGATGAGGGAGTACTTGGAAAATAGGATTTTATAAGCTGCTTATCTATCAGCAGGAACTATTTCCCACTGTGGTAATGCCCAGGCAACAGCATCTCAGGGTCTTATTCAATATCTTGGTGCTGAAGAAGAATTAAAATTAGAAACATCAGAACTTGGGCTGTAACCGATGGCAGACTTAAGGTCAGAAACCTTCATTCTCTTCCTGGTTCTGTACCAGCTATGGAACTATGGGCACATTGTATAACCTCTCTGAGCCTGGTGTTTGCCTCTAGTTTTCCTTTGTTTGTTTGTTTTGTTTTACTCTTTATTATTTTTTTATTTTTTTTGAGACAGAGTCTCGCTTTGTTGCCCAGGCTAGGGTGAGTGCCATGGCATCAGCCTAGCTCACAGCAACCTCAAACTCCTGGATCAAGCAATCCTCCTGTCTCAGCTTCTCGAGTAGCTGGGACTACAGGCATGCACTACCATGCCCGGCTAATTTTTTCTATATATATTAGTTGTCCAGTTAATTTCTTTCTATTTATAGTAGAGATGGGGGTCTTGCTCTTGCTCAGGCAGATTTCGAACTCCTGATCTCTAGCAATGCTTCTGCCTCTCCCTTCCAGAGTGCTAGGATTACAGGCGTGAGCCACCGCGCCCGGCCTTAGTTTTCCTTTTTAATGAGTATCTATTATACATTGCTTTCCTCAGGGTAGTGCTATTCAGTGAGGCGGTATAGGTAGGAGTTCAATGAAACTGGGACATCTATATAAATGAGAGATATTATTACTCATAACTTTAACCCTTGGGTCTCTATAATGGGGTCTGATTCATACAGGAAGGGAGATAGAGAGGAATTTGGGGATTTTGTCTGCTTAGCTCCCGAAGTAATCTCATTAACACCCCTGACTCCCCAAGATAGAAAGGGTAGGTTTAAGGGAGATTCTGTTTCTTTACTAGGAAGACACTTCACCCTACTCCACAAAAATTCCTGCCTTGTCTTTAGAAAATCTTTTGGCTATAAATTCCATTGTCTGGCTCTTATTTCCAAATTCGGGGGACAATGGAGCAAGAACTCTCCTCCCAAGTTTCTCAGCTAAGGCCAGCCAGATATCCTTTCCTACCTAGAGAGAGACTGAGTGTATCCCTGTGGGGCTCCAGGCCTGTGAAGGGTTAAGCGAGCCACGCCTTCAGCAGGAACAGCCTCGGACTTTGTGCTGAGCAGCCATCTCTGGCCTCTCCTGGTCTGACGGGCAGAGGGAGTGTGGGCTGGAGGAGGCAGCACAAAGGAAGGTCAGAAGAGTGGACACTGGCAAGAGGAGGGCAGCCTCTGCTGGCTTCTCTGACACCATGGACAGCTCCCATTAACTAAGACACCTCTCCACCCTCGGGACCCCGGACTCCTAGGCCCTTGTCCTGTCAAATTGGGATTTCATCCACCATTCTCAAGGGACACTGAAGTTATACCTTAGTTCCAGTGTTGGGTGAGTCCTGCCTTGACTGTCACTGCTCCTCCTTAACACCTTGGGGTTCCTGCTTTGTCCCCTCCCCATCCCCAACCAATCATATTCCCACTCCCCTCAAATCTAAATCCAAATAAGTTGCCTTCCCCCAACCCACCTTCTGCTTCTCATCCTTCTCTGCCAAGTTAGTTAGCTTTTTTTTTAATCTGTAAAATATGAGATAATAATAGTACCTACTTCATGGGGATATTGTCAGCATCAAATGAATTAGTGTAAGTAGTGTTTAGAGCCCTGCCTGGCCCATGGTAAATGCTACATGATTTCTAGAGACTGCTATTATTGGTAAGTGTTCTTATTGCTTCCTCAGTTGTGTCCTTCTAGGAAGTGACAGGTATTTTCTTCTCCTGGAGCTTGGGGAAAGCTGAGTGAAGGGAGAAGAAAGCCTGTGTCCTTTTTTTGCTCTGCTTCCATTCCTGCTTTCTCCCCTCTCCTCCCTTCCCCCACCCAGCTTCAGAGATGCAGGAGAGTGGGAAGATGTGTCTTTTATTCCTGTGCGGGAGTGGCACTAACCATTGTACTAATAATTCCGTCCTGCACTCGGCCACCCTATCTACTCAGTCTCACAGGGAAGGCTGGGGAGGGCTGGGCTTCCTCCTTAGGGAACACTTGCCATGTGCCTACTGCGTGGAGGCTGAGCCTCACAACCCTCTTCCAGCTCTGCACCTCCTTGCCTACTCCTGCCAGCTACTGAAAAGCTGGGTGTGTCCGTTGGGGGCAAAGTCCTTGCCAGAAGTTTATAGGAATGGGTGTAACAGCTGGAGACGGAAAAATAGGGACAGACATGTAGCTCATCCAGAGGTGCTGACAACTACTTGTTTGTTGGGGAAACAAACCCCACTTTCATTTTCTTTGTGGTATTCCAATCTTTTATAGAGGAACTCCTGCTTCTGTCCTATAACTCTTAACACCTTGTCCAGTCCCCCTTTATTTTTTTTAATTTAATTTTATTTTTTTTGGTCTTTTGGCATTTAAAATTTTTTTTTATTTTGGCATATTATGGGGGTACAGATTTTAAGGTTTCAATATTTTTAATTAATTAATTTTTTTTTTTGAGAGACAAAGGCTCAATCTGTTGCCTGGGCTAGAGAGCAGTGGCATTATTATAGCTCACAGCAACCTCAAATTCCTGAGCTCAAGCAATCCTCCTGCCTCAGCCTTCCAAGTAGCTGGAACGACAGGTGCACACCACCATGCCTGGCTAATTTTTTAAAAAGTTTTTATGGAGGCTGGGCGTGGTGGTTCACACCTATAATCCTAGCACTCTGGGAGGCCAAGGCAGGAAGACTGCTTGAGGGCAGGAGTTTGAGACCAGCCTGAACAAGAGTGAGTCCCTGTCTCTACTAAAAATAGAAAAAATTAGCTGGCCAACTAAAAATAGAAACAAAAAATTAGCTGGGTGTGGTGGCAAGCACCTGTAGTCCTAGCTACTTGGGAGTCTGAAGCAAAAGGATCACTTGAGCCGAGGAGTTTGAGGTTACCATGAGCTAGGCTGATGACACGGCACTCTAGCCTGGGCAGCAGAGAGACTGTCTCAAAAAAAAATTTTTTTTATGCAGATGGGATCTTGCTATGTTGCACAGGCTGGCTTAAACTCCTGGTCTCAAGCAATCCTCCTGCCCCAGGCACCCAAAGCACTGGGATTACAGGCATGAGCTACAGTGCCTGGCCCTAGTCCCATTTAGAGAACAAAGCAAGCTCACTGTAGCAATGCTAGGAGAGGAGGGACCTTTGGAAGAATTTCTGAAATGGGTATAGGTGGGTTGGGCGACTGAAATAGGAGGCATGAGAGGCAGGGGGTTGAGAAGGAGTCCTGGGGCAAATGGTCAGGGAGCCTGGACCCTGGCGAGGGCCCCCATGCAGGAAGGACAGAGTTTTCTGAACCCGGCTGCTGCACAAAGCTTTGCTTATGCTTTCTTCTCCAGCCCCTTCTCCTCCAACTACGACTCTCCTTCCCCAGATGCAGCCTACTGGGTGCCTTCCTTCCCCTAGTGGTCAGAAGCAGGTGTTTCTGTCCCATCCCCTCCCCAACCCCACCCACCCAGGAAGCATAGGATTCTCCCACCTCCTGCTGAGAGATTCAGCCTCCCTCAGTTAGCTTGGACTAGTCCAGATGCCTCTCCCAGGTTGGGGACTCTCTATAGAGCCAGGGCAGTGGGGAGAGAAAGGCTCTGCTAGGTCCCTCTGCCCTCTCCCCCTCAAATAGTTACTGGGCTCTAAAGCTGAGCTGACATCAGCAAACTGCCCCCCTTACTCCCAGGATCAGTAGCCTCTCTGGACATGCCTCTCCTGGAAGGTTCTGTGGGGGTGGAGGACCTCATCCTTCTGGAACCTCTGGTGGAAGAGTCTCTGCTCAAGAACCTTCAACTGCGCTATGAAAACAAGGAGATTTACGTGAGTGTAGTACAGATGCCCCTGGCTGTGCCTGTGGCCAGAGAGTTCACGTACTCCTACCCCAGCTCCCTGGCTCATTCCCTTCACCTTTTTCCTGGCTCCAGACCTACATTGGGAACGTGGTGATCTCAGTGAATCCCTACCAACAGCTGCCCATCTATGGCCCAGAGTTCATTGCCAAATATCGGGACTATACCTTCTATGAGCTGAAGCCCCATATGTGAGTAGAAGGACTAAGCAAAGGCTGACAGGGCCCTAGCTGCTTGACAGTGAGGCATCCTAATTTCTTCTATCCCCTCCCCTGAAGGGGATTCTCCAGCTGCCCCTTCCTTCCCTGGCCCTCTGGAGGCCCCTGTCACTTGCCTAGGCTGGTCCAAGTGGGGAGAGTGGATAAACCTGGGAGCTGGGGATTGAGTGAAAGCTGGTGTCTTGGACTGGCCCTACATTGGTCACTGCCCACTTCCTACCCCCAAGCTATGCATTGGCAAATGTGGCATACCAGTCACTGAGGGACCGGGACAGAGACCAGTGCATCCTCATCACAGGCGAGAGTGGAGCCGGGAAGACTGGTGAGACACCTGGCGGGGGGACCCCATGGAGTCACCTCTGGAACCCCTGCTTGTCCCACATCAAGCTAAGCCTAGTTCTGTCCCCCCACTCCTCAAAACTTCCTTCCCAGTTTTTCTGACTGTGAGGGGTGGTGAGGTGCTGGGTAAGGGAAGTTAACAAGTGGGTGAGAATTTCTTGTGCACAGAGGCTAGCAAGCTGGTGATGTCTTACGTGGCGGCCGTCTGTGCGAAAGGGGAGGAGGTGAACTCTGTGAAGGAGCAACTGCTTCAGTCAAACCCAGTGCTGGAGGGTAAGAATTCTAGTCTCTGCCCTCTCCACCCTGCCCCCCAACACCCAGAATCAACTCAGCCCTAGACCCTCTTCCCCAGCGCTCCAAAACCACTGCCTTCCTTTAGCCTGAAAAACCAGGTTGGCGTGAGGACTGGAAGCCCTCCTGCCGTCCCTTCTCTAGTCCCACTTCTCCCCTGAGCCGCCTCACTTCTTCTTCTCTGCAGCTTTTGGCAATGCTAAGACCATTCGCAACAACAACTCCTCTCGATTTGTGAGTGAACACCTTCCCAGCCTGGGAGGAGAGGGTGTGGGGGCTTGAGAGGGAGGAATGCAGCAGACCCCTCCCCGACAGGGTGGTGAGAAGAGAAGCAAAGTTTTTCTCTCTGGTCTCTCTCTGAAGGGAAAATACATGGATATTGAATTTGACTTCAAGGGATCCCCCCTCGGTGGTGTCATCACAAACTGTACGTGTCTCCCCCATTTCACTCATCCCTCTCTCTCCTGCCTGGCCCACGCCATCCCTTTCTGCTAATCTGCTCCTCTAGGAAGGAGGAATATTAGACTTTCAGGAGACTTCTCAATGACTAGGAACAGCAGGGATGACGCCAGAGTTACAGGGAAGCTGTGGCATCTCCTAGGCCCTCAAGATGTTATTTTCTAATTCTCTGCCAGATCTGCTTGAGAAATCCCGAGTGGTGAAGCAGCTCAAAGGAGAAAGGAACTTCCACATCTTCTATCAGCTACTGGCTGGAGCAGATGCACAGCTGCTGAGTATGTGCCTGCCCTGGAAATGTGGCGAAGCATCCCCAACCTCCATTCAATCTCAGAACCGCTGGTTCCCTGCAGTCCTCGTCCCTTGAGTCCCCCCCAGACTTTTCCTTGCCTGCACTCCCCACCCTGAGCTTCATCCACCCATTGTTGGGAACAAATCCCTTGGCCCATCTGTTTTCTTCCTTTTCTGAGGTTTTATTGCCAGGGATATGCCTTCTTACTTCTTCACTCCTCTCATTCCTTTGTCCTGCCTGGGTTACTCTTTCCTCAAGCTGGCTTCACACATGGAACACTCATCTCCATCTACCTTCCTACCTTGAATTTAAGGGGCTTTATTGATAGTTTAGCAGGGAAGCAGGCAGGATGTTGTAAGTGCTCAAGAACTTTCACTGAGCTCTAGTTGAAGCTGTCCTGGGTCTTGCCTCACTTAGGACCCTGTCCCTGATTTTCTTTTCTTAGCTCAATGGAGGTTTCATTCATTCATTCATTTATTCATCAAACATTTCTTTTTTTTTTTTTTTTTTTTGAGACAGAGTCTCACTTTATTGCCCAGGCTAGAGTGAGTGCCGTGGTGTCAGCCTAGCTCATAGCAACCTCAAACTCCTGGGCTCAAGCAATCCTGCTGCCTCAGCCTCCCAAGTAGCTAGGACTACAGGCATGTGCCACTATGCCCGGCGAATTTTTTCTATATATATATTAGTTGGCCAATTAATTTCTTTGTATTTATAGTAGAGATGGGGTCTCGCTCTTGCTCAGGCTGGTCTCGAACTCCTGAGCTCAAACGATCCGCCCACCTCGGCCTCCCAGAGAGCTAGGATTACAGGCTTGAGCCACCTCGCCCGGCCATCAAACATTTCTTGACTATCTCCTACTATGATCAAATATTATGCTAGCCTCTTAGGGATATAGAGTTGAGCAAGACATGAACCCTATCCTCAAAGAACTTACAGTCTTCCGGGGATAATAGATATGTGAACAGATCCATTGCAATACGGCATGATCAGGGCCATCAGGCCTATACAGGTGGCTGTAGGAGCAGAAGGCATGGAGCTGTGCCTTGTTCTGGGGAAGAGCCTATTCTAGCCTGGGTGCTGGACTGGCCTGAGGTGGCTTCGGTGGGCATCACTAGAGGATCCGGTGGGATTTTAAGTCCTGCCAGAGTTTGCCTCTCTATCTCCCCTCCATCTGAGAACACCATGAGTATGTGGCCTCCAAGGATCTGTCTCTTTGGGTTCTGGTTATTCTATCCTGGACTTTGCTGTCTCCTTTTCCCCTCCTGGAGATCTCTGTAATCTTCAAGAGCCCCCGCAGGACTCTTCCTCCTTCCTGTCTTAATAGTTTTGGTCATGTTCAATTTGTCTGAATCATAGGCACTAATGTCTTGCTCTGCCCTAATTCTGTCACCCGTTGGTTTAAGCCGACTCTAGGTGAGGTCTCCTTGGTGTCATCATCCCCAGGCTTTCTGACTCATCCTCCCTCAGATGCCCCTCCTAAGCAGGCTCTTGTTTCAAAATTTGTGTGCCAGGGGAAGCTGCCATTAAACTCTAGTTTGAGGGACACTCCCTGATTCTCAGATCATTTGCATAACAGATAACTGACATCCCTCAAGCTCCATGCTTAACCCAATCCTTACCATCGCAGGTGAACAGCGTTGACCATTCCATTGAGTCATTTATTAAAAAGAGAAAAGTTCCTTCATGGCAGCCAGACACACAGAATATGGAGATGAGAAACACGGTTCCAACACAAAAGTTGCTCATTTGTGGGAGAGACAGAATAAACAAAACCTAGTCCAAGTGCTATGGGCTATGATAGAGATTCACCATTGGGTCAAAGAGAGCCGTTTGGCTCAGTTCCTCAGTGTCAGAGAAAACTTTCCAGAAGAAGTGTAAGAATCAGGGAATATACTACCTGCTACTTAGTTGGTGCTCAGTGGACAAACAATGAATGAGCCAACCCAGGCCAAGAGTGAGGTGTTGAGGCCAGGGGTGGGTGGGAGACATGTGCTTACCCTTCTTCCCTCACCTTCATCCTTCCAGATGCACCTGAGCAGGATGGAGAGTTTGCTTGTTTGTTTTTATTGTTTAAAACTCTGAAGGTGGGGAGAAGAGTATAGAATGAGGCTTTTGTTTCACAAATGTTAGAGAAGAAACCCAACAAGTATAAATGCCCAAACCCTAAATACTACTTAAAAATTTAGTCTATCATCATAGGACTTAATGATACCAAAACAAAAGAGGCAAGGGAAGAACCTAAAATAAAAATGGCCACTTTGAATAAATGAATGAACTCACCTAGGGCAAGCGCAGTGAGGTGTCAAGGCTGGAGGGCTCCACATAGTCCAGGTACTAACCCTCTTCCCACACACTGGCCCTCCCAGAGGCCCTGAAGCTGGAGCAGGATACAAGTGGCTACACCTATCTGAACCAGGAGATGTCCAGAGTGGATGGCATGGACGACGCCTCCAGCTTCAGGGTTGTAAAGGTGGGTGCCCAGGGTGGGCTAGACTTGGGCTCTTAGGTTGTCCCTTGAGCCTAGGCTTTGTTCTCATTGAGAACATGGGACTGGCACCACTAGTTCAGCTTCTGACTTCTGCTTTCTGCCTAAGAATGCAATGACAGTGATTGGGTTCTCGGAGGAGGAGATTCGACAAGTGCTAGAGGTGACATCTCTGGTGCTGAAGCTGGGGAATGTGGAAGTCACCAGCGAGTTCCAGGCCAATGGGATATCAGCAAGTGGCATCCGTGATGGGAAAGGTTTGCACCACTGTGCTGGAGCCCCTACCAAGCCCCCTGAATCTCTTACTGCAAGTCCTGTTCTTCCACCATCTCCAGTGTAATTGACCTCACCCTGATACTATCCCACTCAGCCCACTCCCGAGTACTCCCCCAAACAGACTCATTGAGAACTCCAAGTGAATCATATTAGAACGAGATTTTGAAGTTTGATAGATCTAAGTGTGAGACTTCTGTGAGTCTCAGTTTGTTCTTCTATAAAATGAGGTTAATCACACCTATTTCAAGAGATTCTCATAGTAAAGTGGATAATGCACACAAAGTGCCTAGATCTCCCTTCTTGTGACCCCTTGCCCCCTGAGATTCCTCCAGGGCCATGTTCTGGGTTGGCTGCAATGACTCCCTCAGCAAGACCCACAGACACCAGTCTTCACTTATCAGCTCTCCTTCCCTCCCGTGAGAGAAAACCCCTCCTAAAGCCATGTTGTATTTTCTCATTACTCCAGGTGTTCAAGAGATTGGGGAGCTGGTGGGTTTGAATTCAGAGGAACTAGAGAAAGCTTTGTGTTCAAGGACCATGGAAACAGCCAAAGAAAAGGTGGTCACTGCACTGAATGTTATCCAGGTAAGGGGCCCTGCTGGTAAGGGCGGACTTTGAGTATGCTCTGTGGCTGCCATGCTGACTGACTGGGCCCCAACCCGCAGGCTCAGTATGCTCGGGATGCTCTGGCTAAAAACATCTACAGCCGTCTCTTCAACTGGATAGTAGATCGAATCAATGAGAGCATCAAGGTGAGTGATTGCTTTCCTCTCTCAACATTCTCCTGTTTGCCTCACCTTCCTGCCCTGGTCACCATCCCCACTCCTTTGTTTCTGAGATGAACAGAGTAAGGAGGATGAAGGGGGAGGCTATAGTTCCTTTCAATAGCCTGCTGTTAGACAATCTGGATCCATCCACCTACAGTCATGTGGACTTTGAAGTTCACAAAGATTCTGGGTCTCAATTTCCTGATTTGGACATGCCTGCTAAGAAACACGAAAGCCTACCTGCTTTATAAGGTTTAGTGAGGATCAGAGGTTACCATATGATCCAGCAATTCCACACCTAGATATATATCCAAGAGAACTGGAAATAGATGTCCTCACAGAAACTTGTCCATGAATGTTCATAGAGGTCTTATTTGCCAAAGCATGTAAATAACCCAAATGTCCTCCAACTGATGAATGGATGAACAAAATGTGGTATATCCACATACAAGACTATTATTTGGTCATATAAAGGAATGAAGTACTGATACATGCTATAACATTGATGACCCTTGAAAACATTATGGTGAGTGAAAGAAGCCAGTCACAAAAGACCACGTTTTGTATGATTCTATTTCTATGAATTGCCCATAAGAGGCAAATCCATAGAGGTGGCAAGTAGGTCAGTACGGGAAGGGGAGTGGGGAGTGACTTCTAATGGGTACAGGACTTCTTTTGGGGGGTGATGAAAATGCTCTGAAATTAGGTAGTGGTTATGGTTATACAATGTTTCAAATATACTAAAAAACCACTGAATTGTACATGGTATGTGAATTATATTCAATAAAACTGTTATTAAAAATTATCAACATGAATGTGCCATCTATTTAGAAGCTATTACTAAGGGAAGCATGGTAAGATGGGGTTTGAATCTAGGCTTGGTAAATGTTTACCCTTCTGAAATTGGACTTTTTCATCTGTAAAATGGGAATAATCATACCTTATAAGGTTATGATAAGAATGGATAAACATGGAATTTCTTTTTTTTTTTATAAAATGCTCTACAAATATAAGGGACGGTTCCTGTCCTGAGGGGATTTTCATGTCTTTTTACCTCACACCATGGGAGCACCATGCTGGAATCTATCTGCATCTTCCTTTTCCTCCTTCTCACCCTCTTTGCTTGCCCTCTAGCATATGGAGGAGGTAGGAGAATAGAATTCCAGTCGTTTCTTTCCATCTTGATCAAGCTCACTCTGGTTGTGTTTGCACCTACTCCAACCCCACCCAGAAGCAAGCCTGGCTTGCTACACAGAGGGGGCCTGTCCTCAGATTTATCCTTCCCTCCTGTTCAGGTGGGCACTGGGGAGAAGAAGAAGGTAATGGGTGTCCTGGATATCTACGGTTTTGAGATATTAGAGGTGAGAGAGCTTCCCTAGGGCTAGTGGTGGGCAGGCCCACAAGGGGATGTGAGAGAGGGGAGGGAGGGTTGGGAGGGAGGAAGCATCTTGGAGTGAGCTCTTTAACCTGTGTGCCTTCCCACAGGATAATAGCTTTGAGCAATTTGTGATCAACTACTGCAATGAGAAGCTGCAGCAGGTGTTCATAGAGATGACCCTGAAGGAGGAGCAAGAGGAATACAAGAGAGAGGTAAACTAGGTCTTCTCCCTACTTCCCTTCTCTTAACCGCCTTCTAGGCATGTGCCAGATATTCCTTTCTACTTGATCAATTTCCTCTAACTTGTCCCAAGATGAGAATACAAAGGACAAAAAGTTTCCCTTGCACAGCTGATTATTCCAGCATTACCTTGTAGCCTTAATTCTCTGCTCTCCACCCTCCGTTTCCCCAGCCTCCCACTGCAGGCCAGGCAAGGCAGGGGCACATTGATGGAAGGGTGCATGTGTGGAGAGTCCTGACAACAGGGAAGTGACAGCTGTGCTTGGCCTATGGCAGACTGTGAGCCAAATATAGAAGGGACGTTTCTCCTGGGCTTGGCACCCTACCACATCCCTTTGGGTGCCCTTCTCTAACATCTCAGAACCCTTCGTCTCCTCCCAGCCCTGGCTGATGTTGCTGTCCCCCCCTTGTAGCACCCTGATCCCAGACTTCCTCACCAGAAGTGCCCCCTGGCTCCAAATTTCCTCACCTCTTCCCTGATTCAGTGCAAACCCCTGCTCTCTATGGCGAGTTGTTAGAAAAGCTCTCTGACTGAGCTAGTCACCCCCAAGTGTGAATGTCTAAGAGTCTTACACATCAAAACCCTCCCAGGGATGTTCCCTTGTGAGCTCTCAAGAATCCGTTGTAGCAGAATTTCAGGCAATGTGGTCATAATGTGTGGAAAAGTTTTTTTAGTTGTTTTGTATGTTTTTATTTTAACAATTTAAATGATCCAATGCAGAGTACATTCCCATGCTTCAAAAATCCAAAAGCTTAGAAAGGTGTATAAGGAAAGGTCCTAGGAATCTCTCTGCGCCTATTTTGGCTTGGAGGCTGCCCAATTTGTAAAAAGAAAGAAAGAAAGGTTCCTTCTCAACCCTTCCTCAAGCCTCTTAGTTCCCCTTCCCCCAACCCAGAGGCAACCAACATGGGCTTCCCTTCCAGAGGTCTGTTACCCATGAAAAAGCAAATCTGTAAATATATTTTTCCACAAAATTTATACAAATGGCAGTAAATACACTCTGTTCTGCACCTTTTTTCATCACTTAACAAGAAGTCTTTCCATATCAGTACATAAAGATCCCTTTTTACAGCGACATAGGATTGTTAAGGATATCATAATTCATTTAACCAGTTGGGGAAGGTATTTTTGGGATGATGTGGGAGGGCAACTTTACTTAATTTCATTCTGCTTTCTCAAAAGACCTGTGAAGGAGGAGGAAGAGAAAGGCATGTGCTCCTCACCCTCACCTGGGAGTGGCCACAGCCTGGGATGTCTGGACCTTGGGCTGGGTCAGGAGCTACCCTGCCTGTGGGCCTGAGGCTCAGCAAGTCCACACATTAGAGAACGATTTTCTTTGGGTCTTTTGCTTCTGTACCATTCTTGCTTTTTAAAAAAATTATATAGTCCCAAAATACAATGTAGATCAGTTGTTCTTCAAGTGTGGTCCTTGGACCAGCAGCATCAGCACCTCCTGGAAACATGCCGGAAATACAAATTCCTGGGCCCCATCCCAGACCTGCTGAATCAGGAACTTGGGGAGGGACCCAGCAATCTGTCTTTTAACAAGCCTTCCAGGTGATGTGATGCACACTTGAGTTCGAGAATCACTGATGTTGATCTTGGAAGATGCATCAAACTAGCTTTGTTGTTTGGTGATGAAGTCTCGCTCACGTGCTCTGGTTTTAGGGAGCACAGAGCAGTGTGGACATTTGCTACTCCACACACACATGGCCCCTTCTCTACTCCCACACTGGGGAAATCTCTGTCCCAATCTACACTCAACATTTTACACGTCCCTCTCCACCCTACGACACCTACAGGGATCTCTGCGTTGTCTCACCCTCTCTCACAGCCGCTCTGGATCCTCCCACATGTCTATCCACCCACCCCACAAACTCTCCACCAACCTTGGAGGGATGGGGACATAAACAGAAATTATACCAAGGACTCCTCTGAATTATGGGGCTTTCTGAGTGTTTGTGGGGTGGGTGAAAGGAAGGCTGGATCTCTGGAGACTGGACGTGGACCTGCTCCCTGTAATTTGTTATGTTTCCCCCACCAGGGCATACCGTGGACAAAGGTGGACTATTTTGATAATGGTATCATCTGTAACCTCATTGAGCATGTGAGTTATCTTTCTTTCATCTCTGGGACCTCCCCTTCCAGGCTGCCTGAACATCCTTCCGCTGTCTCTCTCTCTGATTCCCTACTTGGTAAGGATGGCGAAGCAGGCAGAGGATGAAGGGGCAGAGGGGCAGCAAGGAGAACATGGCTGTTTTGGAGGACCGGGTCTAGGTTGGGCTGCTCTTGTTCCCCTGGCCTAGAATCAGCGAGGCATCCTGGCCATGTTGGACGAGGAGTGCCTGCGGCCTGGGGTGGTCAGTGACTCCACTTTCCTAGCGAAGCTCAATCAGCAATTCTCCAAGCATGGTCACTATGAAAGCAAAGTTACCCAGAACGCCCAGCACCAGCATGACCGCACCATGGGCCTCAGCTGCTTCCGCATCTGCCACTATGCAGGCAAGGTAGTATGGCAGGGCTGCAGGATAAAGACTGAGGGCAATAGGGGAGGAACTGGAGGGAGGCAAGAGCCAGGAATACTTTACGATGAGACTGGGAAGGCCAAGACAAGGTCATAGGGTCTCCAAACCGGTAGCTGCTCTTCTACAGGTGACATACAATGTGACCAGTTTTATTGACAAGAATAATGACCTACTCTTCCGAGACCTGTCCCAGACCATGTGGAAGGCCCGGCACCCTCTACTCCGGTCCTTGTTTCCTGAGGGTGATCCCAAGCAGGCATCTCTCAAACGCCCCCCGACTGCCGGGGCCCAGTTCAAGAGTTCTGTGGCCATACTCATGAAGAACCTATACTCCAAGAACCCCAACTACATCAGGTGACATGCTGGGATACCAGGGAACATGCTACATATGTGATGGCATTGCAGGGTCCTTGTACTGTAGAACATGTCCATGTGGGGGTATCTCTGGAATGAGGGTATCAGAGTCCTTTTCCTTATGGAAAACAGAGCCAGATGAGGAGCTGATAGTCCTGAGGTGGGAGAGCATCAGATTTGGTAGGGGTTATGCAGAAGTGAGTGGAACTTGGAAGGCCAGTGTGTCCATTCCTTTGAAATGTTTCAGCTAAGGGGAGTGTGTGCATAGTAGGAGTGTAGAGACCAGATGAGTTACACTGGCCACAGCGTCAGCTCCTGAAGCCTGTGCCTTGCTCCACCTCCCACACAGGTGCATAAAGCCCAATGAGCATCAGCAGCGAGGTCAGTTCTCCTCAGACCTGGTGGCAACCCAGGCTCGGTATCTGGGGCTGCTGGAGAATGTGCGGGTGCGACGAGCGGGCTATGCCCACCGCCAGGCGTATAAGCCTTTCCTGGAAAGGTACCGATTGCTGAGCCGCAGCACCTGGCCTCACTGGAATGGCGGAGACCGGTAAGGCCCTGTATGGAGACTGGGGAGTGGGGAAGTCCAGTGCCAGAAACATCTTCTAGGGGAAGAAGCCTGGAGGTGCTGTGCACATCTGCTGAAGCTCGGTGAATGGATACTTGGGGGAATGAATGGAATGATTGCTTCTCAGAGGCGGAAAGGGGTTAGGGGAAATGTGGAAGAGGACTCTCTCCTGAGATAACCCTCTGCAGCTTTCCCTCATCTGCTCCTGTAGGGAGGGGGTCGAGAAAGTCCTGGGGGACCTGAGCCTGTCCTCGGAGGAGCTGGCTTTTGGGAAGACAAAGATCTTCATTAGAAGCCCCAAGACTGTGAGTTAGAGAGTTCACTTGCCTTTGGTGGGGGTGGAAGGTGGAAGAGTTGAGAGCCCTCCTGAGAAAGAGGCTGGAGGGGAGGGGAGGGGGCCATCTACAACCTGGCTAGGATGGACAGTGGATGGGGAAGTCTCCTCCCTGCGGGAACTTAATCCCTGAGAACTGAATCCTTGGGTTCCCGCCCTGCCATGAGCCTTGGGAGCTGGGTGTGCTGCGTGGCCCTCTCTGAGCTTCTCTGCCAGAGGCAGAGCTCTTGTGGGTTGGGGTGATGTGCTGCTTGTGTCTGATTTCCCAACACCTAGCACAGTGCCTGCTACAGAGTTTGAGCTCAGTAGATGCTTGTTAAGTGAATGACTAAATGAATGAACTAAGAAGATGACGGAATGATCAAATGAGACACCAGCTGGGAAGCCTCAGTGCTGTGGGGGACAGGAGGAGAGAGTGCTGTTCTCCTAGGCCAGCCTCTCTGTCCCACCCTTCCACCTGTCCCCAGCTCTTCTACCTGGAAGAGCAGAGGCGCCTTAGACTCCAGCAGCTGGCCACGCTCATACAGAAGACCTATCGAGGCTGGCGCTGCCGCACCCACTACCAGCTGATGCGAAAGAGTCAAATTCTCATCTCTTCTTGGTTTCGGGGCAACATGGTACAGTCACCCCCAAAGTCCCATCCCTTTCACTCTAATAGGGAAGTGAGAGGTGGTTCAGGAGGCAGGGTTTTTCTAACAACTCCAATGTTTTCTACAGCAAAAGAAACGCTATGGGAAGATGAAGGCATCCGCGTTGTTGATCCAGGCTTTTGTGAGAGGGTGGAAGGTAATGGGGAATGGGAGAGGGGTTTCCTCCCCACACGTGGATTCTCCTGGACTGTGCCACCTGCTATGGGAGAAAGAGCAAGTCCTGCCCGCACCCAGGCCACACCTCTGCGTGTGATGTGTCCAGGGGTGTGGATGGCTGTTGGGCAGTTCTGTGTATATGCCCGGGTATGACTCTGACTTGGCCACAGAGCTCTGCCTTCTGCTCTGAGTGTCCTCTTCACTGCCAACTTGTCTGACTTTACCTCCACCCTCCTCCAGCTACAGTCTCAGCTCTTTATCTTACTCTTGTTCTTTGTGTGATTAAAAAACAGTAGACCCTCTTCTAGAATCTGTCTTCACTTTGGCTCATTTCTCGTATGTCCCTGCCAGGCCCGCAAGAATTATCGAAAGTACTTCCGGTCAGGGGCCGCTCTCACCTTGGCAAATTTCATCTACAAGAGCATCGTAAGTGGTCGGGTTAGGGTGGAAGTAGGGATGGGGCAGGGAGGAACAGGTTTGGAATAGGAAGATGTGGGGTTTGAGAAGAGGTGACTCAAAACTTTCCCCTAAGAAGCTTCCTCAATCTGTCTGTATTTAAGTCCTAGGAGAAAAGGGGATGGGACAGCAACTTGCAGGGAGCAGACCCCAGTGCCTTGGGCCCAGGGGCAGAGTCAGACAGCATTTTGGTATGACTGGAGACACTGCAGGCAACCTGTGGTGAGAAGCCCACCCAGCATCTGGTCCAAGGGTGCATAGGCTTGAGAAGAGACTGGGGCCAAATGTTTAACAATAGCTGAAGAGGCTAAGGCTCAATGAAGAAGAGTGAGGCATGTGTAGGGTTAACTAGCCCAACCTTCCGGAATCCATTTTAGGGTTGGGGTGAGGGTGGAGGAATCATATTTTCCTTCTATCCTCTCTGAAACTATAGCAGGCAAGTCAGAAAGTAAATCTCTAACTTAATTCCGGAGGACTTGGATCAGAACGGGAAGAAGCCAGAATGGGACGAGCCTTACACATTCAAAACACATTCAAAACAGTTTTCAGTGGGAGAAAAACAGGGACAGAAGAGTGATTTCTGGAGACATGTCAGATAGCAGTGGTGCTCTGAGAAGAGTCAGAGGGAAACCAGGGAGAGAGCAACACTTCCAGTGAAACCTTAAGAAGGCCAGAGAGAAGGCAGAAGAGCAGGGGATCTTGGACAGAAGGCTGGAGTACATTGTAACTGACCTATACTGATTTGATTTTTGACAGTTGTTGGGACTCTTACTAACTATGCTCGTTCAGACATGAGACACATTTCATGTGGAGCCCCTCTTTGTTGTTAGAGAGGCTGGATCCTTCATCTGAGGAGAGGAATAGGAGTTCTGCAGCTCTGGGCCTCTTCATTGCCTCCCTGAGCTTTCATTTCCTCTTCCTCCCCTCCCTGAGGAAGTTCCATCTTCCAGGCCTCTTCTGTTGTGTCCTGTCCTCTCCTACTGGCTCCAGCATGTCTGCCTCCCCAGAGTACGTGCTCTCTTGCTACATACCTGAATCCTTAATCTGATTTTGCTCTTATCTCCTGACTGCCCTTCTTCCACCTTTTCCTTCACCTGCATATTATCAGACTGCTGCTGAATGTCAACCAGGGAGCTGCTGGGTTTAGATCAATATTTCAATAAATCACCCAACCCCCACCCCAAGCATGCAGGGGCCACTGGGCATTCATTCCCCCAGTGTTTCTGACTATTACCTAGTTTGCCATTGCCTTGACTATAACTAATGCTAATGCCCATTATCGTTAGAATACTTACTATGTGCTAAGTAAGCTCTTTATATACAATGACTCTAGTGCTCTCAACAACCCTGTGAGGTAGGACCTTTTCTTTCCCCCATTTTATAGGTAAAAAACTAAGGCTCAGAGAGGTTAAATAACTTGCCAGGGGTCCCACAGCTGGTAAGTGGTAGAGCTGGGAGATACCCAAGATCAGGTCACTTTTTATATCTTCAATAATTCTATGCCACAAACAAGGTGCTAGGTGCTCTCTGGGATGTAAAAACTTAAGAGTCCTTGTTCTAGATTGGAAGAGCCTAAACAGTCAGATACCATGGAGGAAACTTGATTGAATCCTAGAACAGGAAAAAAAAAAGTTAAAAAGGATATGTTTAGAAGTTTATAAAAGACATGTGGAGAAATTGGATGTGTGGATTGGATGTGTGGATGTGTGGATTGCTGTTGGATGAGTGTATCTAATTAATGTTGATTTTCTTAGATGTGGTGATGGAGTTACAATTAAGAGAATGTCCCAGTTATTGGGAGATACATGCTGAAGTTTTAGGGGAAATGGCATGATTATTTGTAACATACTTTAAGATGGTGTGTAGCAAGGATTTGTGTATATATTTACATATGTATACATATGTATACATACATACACAGAGTACATACATAGTGTGCGAGAGAGGACACACACAAGAAAGCACACAGATAGGGCAAGGTGTTAACATTATCAGTTGGTGAATTTGGGTGAGGGGCATAAAATATATAGATATTCATTATACTGTTTTCATTTAAAACAGCTATATTTCATTTAAAAACTCAAGTCAGATTATGTTACTCTTCTGCTTAAAATCCTCTAATGGCATTCCATTTCACTCAGAGTAAAAGCCTACATCTTTACCACAGCCTGCAAGGCCCTTTGTGATCTGCCTCTGACCAATTCTCTGATCTTCTCTCATCTTGCTCAGTTTATTCTAGCCATCCTGGCTTTCTTTATTTCTGGAATATGCTACCACCCACCCTGCCTTAGGACCTACTTCTTTGCATCATAACAGATATCATTATTTGACTTTACAGTATATATTTGTTATTCACTGGTGGCCTGCCCCCTTCCCCACTGCCCATTAGAATGTTAGCCTAGTGAGAATCAAGACTTTGTCTGCTCTGTTCATGCTGTGTCCCTATACCTAGAACAATGCCAGCCACAGAGTAGACACTCAATAAATGTTGAAGGGTGAAAAGAATTCAAGATCTGGGATCCGAACTCACAAGGACTCACTCTTTAGAAGAGGGAGATGTTTTCCATGCAAATAATTGTAGTTCAAAGACAGAGGCATAGACAAAGTGCTATGAAGCTTCAAAGAAAGGAGAGGCCATCCACAGCCTGGGGAATCGGCAAGCTTTGAGCTGAATCTCCCAGAATGAGTAACATCTAGGTTGGCCAAGTTGAGCTAAGAGAGCAGCATGAGCTGAAGCACAGAGGCTAATGCACCGGCTGGGGAGAGGGCACAGCAGTACGTCTTGTCTAGGTGGTGTGCCTGCGGGGTGCAGGGGCTCCTGTGCCATGTGGCTGTGCTCTAAATGGGGGACTTTGGATGGCAGGCTCGACTTGTCAGAGAGGAGGGGAGATTTAGTACCAGGCGGTGGCAGCCAATGGTAGGCAATCACCTATACCTGAGAGAATGGCAAGCTACAGGAGCAAAATATTGAGACCAGCTTTCATATCAGCTTTCCCCCCTTACTGTCCTGGCTAGCAGGTCTCTGGTTGGAATGAATCCTTCTCTCCCTCCAACTTCCCATTTATACTCTTACCTCCCAGCCTTGAGTCTGCACTTCACGTTGAAAGATATCCAGGAGGTGACCCCCTTCCATCTCTCCAGCTTTACTCCTTCTCACAATAGGTGACCTTCCTCCTTTTCAGTGGTAGGATCTGGGTGCCAGTTTGCCTGTCAAGAAGCCTTTCTTCTCCTCATTCCACTCCCAATCCCCCTGCTACCAACCCAGGCACAGAAATTCCTCCTGGGGCTGAAGAACAACTTGCCATCCACCAATGTCTTGGACAACAAGTGGCCAGCCGTCCCTTACAAGTGCTTCCGCACAGCCAGTGAGGAGCTGCGGCAGCTCTTCTACCAATGGAAGGTGAGTGTGGTCCCAGTCTTTCTCCTTTATTCTTTTTCTTCCTTTGGTTTTCCTTTTCTGCCTCCCTCTTCTACTTTTTTCCCTATTTTTTTTTTTTTTTTTTGAGACAGAGTCTCACTTTATTGCCCAGGCTAGAGTGAGTGCTGTGGTGTCAGCCTAGCTCACAGCAACCTCAAACTCCTGGGCTCAAGCAATCCTGCTGCCTCAGCCTCCCAAGTAGCTGGGACTACAGGCATGTGCCACCATGCCCGGCTAATTTTTTTCTATATATATTAGTTGGCCAATTAATTTCTTTCTATTTATAGCAGAGATGGGGTCTCGCTCTTGCTCAGGCTGGTCTCGAACTCCTGAGCTCAAACGATCCGCCCACCTCGGCCTCCCAGAGAGCTAAGATTACAGGCATGAGCCACCGCGCCCGGCCTTTTCCCTATTTTTTAAATTTTGGTAAAATATACATAAGATTTACCACTTTAACCATTTTAAGTGTACAGTTCAGTGGAATGAAGTCCGTCCATGTTGTCATGAAGCCATCGTCATCTGTCTCCGTGCTCTTTTTTATCACCCCAAACTGAAGTCTGTACCCACTTAGCAGTAACTTCCCATTCCCCCTTCTGCCGACCCCCGATGACCTGTAATCTACTTTCTGTTTCTATGAATTTGACTATTCTAGGTACCTCATATAAGTGGGAATCATACAATATTTGTCTTTTTGTGTCTGGCTTATTTCATTTAGCATAGTGTCTTTTGTTCTTTTATTCAGGAAGTGCTTACTGAGCACCTGTCTGGGACTAAGTCTCGTCCCGAGTGCTAGGCAAGCAGCCCTCTCAGAGCTTTTATTTGGTTGTTTCCATTCCTTCCCCCCAGCATTCCTCAGGTCCTACCGTCCTCCTCAGTGGTCCAGCCCTTGCCCTCTCCCAGAAGTGCTAGTGCCTGTCCTTTTCCCTCTGTCTCTCTTCTCCCCTGGTGTTTCCTAGACCAGGCTCTCACCTCCCTCACTGGGCCTGCCCTCCCCTTCCATGATCTTAGCTCCTGTCCCTCCGTCCTCACAGTGCAAGAAGTTCCGGGATCAGCTGTCCCCAAAGCAAGTAGAGATCCTGCGGGAAAAGCTCTGTGCCAGCGAACTGTTCAGGGGCAAGAAGGCTTCGTACCCCCAGAGGTGAGGGCCTCAGATTCTGCACAGCCAGTTCCATGAAGTGGTAGTTCTCAAACTTGAGCCTGCACGGGAATTCCCCAGCAGGATGGCAGGGTCGTTAACACCCAGATGCCCCTCCTCAGAGTCTCTGAGTCGGGTGGGGCCCCAAATTTGCCTTTCTAAAAGTCCCTACATGGTGCTGATGTTTTGGTCCTGGAGGGTGCTCTGTGAACCACTGAGAGAGGATACATGGAGGGTGGGGGAAGGGCAAGGGAGGACTAAGATGGGAACTCTGGGTGCAAGGGGAAGCCTTGCGGGTGCTTGTCTCCACTGCACACCTCCTGTGTGTCCTCAGTGTCCCCATTCCATTCCTCGGTGACTACATTGGGCTACAAGGGAACCCCAAGCTGCAGAAGCTGAAAGGCGGGGAGGAAGGGCCTGTTCTGATGGCAGAGACCGTGAAGAAGGTCAATCGTAGCAACGGCAAGGTGAAGGCCTGCACGCTGAACTCCTGCCACAGCTGGTCCAGGGCTGGGGGTTGGCAGCTGGAGAGTGGACTGTGGACTGTGTGTGTTCTGCTGAGTGGAGTGTGGGGGGGCTAACCCTGCCTCTCCTCACACTTTCCTGTTACACCCCAGACTTCTTCCCGGATTCTCCTCCTGACCAAGGGGCATGTGATTCTCACAGACACCAAGAAGTCCCAGGCCAAAACTGTCATTGGGCTGGACAGTTTGGCTGGGGTGTCAGTCACCAGCCTCAAAGATGGGCTCTTTAACTTGCATCTGAATGAGGTATCAGAGCCGGGTTGGGGTATCACGGGGCTGGGGCAGGCTGGAGGTGACGGGGACCAGACCACTTGCTCTGGGCCTTTGATGTCTCTCAGGCTGCTCCTGAGGAGAAAAAATGAATCCCTTCCCTGCTGTTTTTCCCTCTTCCTAAGACAACATCAGTGGCCTCCAAGGGGGACTTCCTGCTGGTCAGTGAGCATGTGGTTGAACTGCTGACCAAAATGTACCGGGCTGTGCTGGATGCCACGCAGAGGCAGCTTTCAGTCACTGTGACTGACAAGTAAGACCATGAGCTGGGGGCTTGGGGCGATGACCGGGCTGATGGTCATTGTGATGGAGGAAATTTGTGCAATCAGAGAGCGAAGCACACTATGTCAGGGCAGGGCTTGGAGGTGTTTCTCAGCCCCCCTACCCATGTTCTCTGGGGCATGGAGTCATCTGACAAGGGGGTGGGGGAGGTACCATGTGTTTGCTTCAGGGAGGGGAGGGGGAGCCATCATGGAAATACGGAAGTGGGGGTGACGGGAGGGAAATAGCTTTGGTTTTTCCACCTGATTCCCCTCCAGGTTCTCGGTGAGGTTCAAGGAGGGCAGTGTGACTGTCCAGGTCATCCAGGGCCAGGGAGGTGATGGGAACAGCAAGCTAAGCTGCAAAAAGAAGGGGAGCCGTTGCCTGGAGGTGACTGTGCAGTGAGGAGGAGGGGCCTACAGCAGAGACAGCAGCTTCTTCCTGCTGGCCCAGCACTAACCCCTTGTGCCCACCTGTGTGGGAGGATCTCATGTCTAACCCCTTCAATGGTGGGGTGGGCCTGGAGATTGAAGAATCCTCGAAGAGGACCTTTTCCCCAAACCCTTCTAGTATTCTTCTCGAAAAGTAGCTTCCTCCCACCCTTAGCCTCTTTGCCCACTAATAAAACATGTGACTTCTGAAAGGTTAGGTCAGTGTGGATGGATCCCTGTTCCCCGTCTTCTCACCCAGTTGTACTTAGCCCCCTTCCCCCACGCCATTTTCCCTGCCTCAGGCTGCTCGGAGCCGGCCAGTGCAGATAATAAGAATGGAAGGAAGGGAAATTGTCTCTGGGCTCCTTGACCGGCTGAGCTCTGAGGGGGTTTGGAGAGACTAGGGTGGGGGTGGAGGCATTGGAGATGGTGCTCAGGTCTCAGGTGGCCAATGGGCTGATTCATTAAGTGTGTCCCTGAAGGAAAGAAGTGAGGATCCCTGCCTTGGCGGAAACTGGGATCCTATGGAGAGGTAGTCTGAAAAGAGGCCCAAGGCTGGAGGGCTCATGCAAGCTGAGGTGAGCTGGGGAATGCAGGGCCCCTACACCCAGGAGCTCCCTTGCCCCCTCCACCCCCAAGCTCTGCACAGGGCTGCATCCCAGCGACCTCCCTGCCACCCCTTTTCTTTTCACAGACCCGAGATGCCGAGCTGCTGGCAGCAGTTATCTGGCTCATTGCTGTCTCACTCTGGGGCCTGTAGCTGGTGGCATTGACAGGGGGAGATTCTCCCATCCCTGTGACCTGACCCCCTTCCTCCTGTCTTCCTTTGTTTCCCCTGTGTCATCATCATTATCTTTCTCTTGATTTCAATTGTCTCGTACCATCTCATTGTCCCCGTTTCTGTGGGCTCTAATATTAACAGATAATATTTTATATAATGCTTTAAATATTTTTCCACTCCCCTTCATATCTACTTCCTCATAGATTCTGCCTTATTTCAGCCTCTCACCATCCTGGTCCGTACCTTTGGGGAACAAGCTGCTCCTATATTCCTATATTAAAATTTAGATCTGTGTTCTGTGAGAGCGTACAAAGGGCTGCCTTTGTTTCTGTCTCTGGCTGTCTCTTCCTCCTTTCCTGATCTCTATCTTCCTGCCCCTTCCCTGTCTCCTCCCCTGAGCTCACTGTGCCCTGAGGCTGGGGTCTCCTTGCACTTCAACTTCCATCTGTAGGCAGCTCACAGCCCTAGGTAATCATGCTGCAAAGGGAGGCCCCATTAACTTCTCTTCCTTCCTGCAGATTAATCTTACTCTCTGAGCACAAGCCCTGTGCTGCTGGTACACCCTGCTCTGAGTTCAGATAGGACCCAGGGAGTCAGCTGTTCCCAAGTGGGTGAGGGGCTAGAGCCTGCCTTGTGGTGTGGAGGGGCTGTGTCCAGAGTAGGAGTAGCTCAGGCTCTGGCTGGCCTTCCCCACCCCCAGTCGCTCCCCCATCCTTCACTTCTCAGAATCAGGCCAGGAAGAGCCTGTCTGACCAAGAGGGGGTTGGTGACCCAAGCCTGATCGTCCCCGCTCTCTGCCTCATCTCCAGCTCCCAGGGCCCAGATTGTCGTCACTTTCCCAGTGAAGTGTCTGGTCATTTTCAGAAGCAATTTCAGGAGAACAAGCAGCTGCTGCTCCCTATCCTGCTTTTCCTTTCCCAGGGCTGAAGCTCCCTGTGCTGGGGATGATGGGAGGGGTAGGGCTAGGATACCTGGTGTCCCTCCTGCATCAGTCATGGGGGCGGATGCTAGTTCAAGGAAGGATAGGGAGCTCCTCTCCTTCTCCTTTACTCTTCTATCCCTGCCTTCCTCTTCCTCTTTCCTGTCTCTGCCTCCCTTCTCTTCTGGAGTCCAGGAGTGTGTATTTTCATCTCCTGAAGCCCATAAGGGCTCAGTTTCCCCACCTGTGTCTCAGGGCTGGCACTGGCTCCATCACTATGGGAGAAGCTGGAGTTCTGCTTCCACCCCTCCCCAGCCCTCCCTTCCCAGCTGTCTTTCTCCTCAGCCAGTCCAGCACTCTCAAAGTCTAGCTTGTTTTAGCCTCTGAGGCACAAGCCATACTGGACCCCCCTAACCCCCATGAGGAGCCATTCTAGCGTCTCTCAGCTTAAACCAGCCCTAGCTCAGTCCTCCAGGCTCAGTTCATTTCATCCTCAGGCTCTGAGGGGCTCTTGTTCCTTGTTGTGTGGATTTTCTCCAGCTGTCTTTCAGCCGCAGGACTTAGAAGCTGCCATGCTTCCATTCTTCACTGGTTTCTTCACCCAGTGTCACATATGGTGCTGGGCCCACCACCCTCACCCCAGCACCCCTCCAGGATGCTGAGGGACTCCACAAGTTGGGCATATGGGGGACATATTCAGGCCATCTTGTGCTTACAAGCATGTGCTGGGCCTGCCTCCACCTCTAGCCCCTGGTGAACTGCCTACTCAGCACAACTGTACAGCCTTTCCTTGGCCTCGCCTTCAACCCACCCTAACAACAAGGAGGGGGCGTTACAGAGTCTAGAGCTGCTAGGAACTCTGGACTCCAAGTACCCTGCTCGTCTAGGCCAAGGACAGCATCTGAGATGTGGCTGAAGTAAAGAGTAGGTGTGTTTTAAGTAAAAACATCTAGGTGCTCTATAGCTGCAACACCCACTTTTCACATTATTTCCATATAATTTGTAGGCAAAATGCAGCCCAGCCTGCTCCAGCCCGCCAATACCTCTCTCTGTCATCATCTCCTCTTTAATGTGGGCATCAGCTCTTTCAAGTCTTTGCTAATCCCTGAGATCAAGGGGGTGTTCAGCTCTCCCTGACATCTCCTTGCTCCCCCCACTCTTGGCTCCTACCATCCTCTGTGAGATGCTGCATCATCAAAGGACATTATTTATGGTGGGCCTTTGCTGAAGCCCTGCTTCCCTGGTGCCAGGGCTTGGGGCAGGGATGGATGGGTTGGTAGGGGAAAGGGGTTGATGGGATGATCAGACCCAGGAGGCTTTTGTTCCTTAGCTCTTGGTCTAACACCTCCTCCTTGTGCACCCAACTCCCTCCAGCCTGCCTAGCTTGGGCTTCCATCTCCAGATTGGTAGGGGTGGGAGAGGAGGAGGAGGGAGATAACTGAGTCTAATTAGAAACAGCACCTGAGCTTCTCAAAGGAATGAACCAGTCATGACATTTGCATGTAAACAGCTTCTCACTTCTAGTCTTCATCTACCAAACGCTTCCAACCCTGGGTCCTGGACCATGTTCTTTGCCCACGCAGTGATTAGCTATGTAATGAGAAGTTTTAATGAGCCCCCATTAGCATCTCACATAATAAAGAAGGCTTGAGACCCAGCTGCTGCCCTCACTCTGGGGTGAACAGAGGGCCTTGTGTAGCTGGGGTGACTTCTCTCAGTCTGGTCCAAGTCCTGGGGGCTGGACTGGGAGACAAACACTTCAGGACCCCAGCAGCCCTTGAGAGGCTCCATGGAGACACTATGATTTGGACTGAGGTAAAAGAAGCTTGGCTCTGGCTTCTTTTTTTGTTTTAGAAATAAATTTTTATTGAGAACCTATTATACGCCAAACACTATAAAGCAAGGATACATGCTGGCATGACAACTTACATTCTAGTGGTAGAGAGACAATCAATAAGCCACATGCTAACCATGTTGGATGTGGCAAGTGCATGAAGGGAAAAAGCAGGAGCAGGACATGTGGGCCTGCAGTGGTGGAAGCTTTAAATAGAATAGGGAGATTGGAGAAGACCTCATTAAGTAGGAGTCTTTGTAGCAAATACAAGGTAGAGATACAGTTCTCTCCCAATCCCAAGATGTAGAAGATTCCAAGTCTCTTGGAGGAGGTGGGCCACGCACGCCCTCTGGGACAGTTAACTGTTACCTCACAGGTCAAAATTTATCAAAATTTAGTGAAGTAAAAAGAACGGGAGATTTGGAGCAAGAAAAACCTGAATTTGTAGCTGTTCTCCACTGATTAGTAGCCATATGTACCGGAGCAAGTGACTGAACATTCTGGACCTGTTTCCTCATGTGAAAAATAGGAATATTTCCTGCTTACATGGTGGTGGTGATGGAAATCAAATGGATTGCTCCACACCGAAGCACCTTGCAAGCGTTCGAACACTGCGCCCTCTACAAACGTGCGAATGTGCACTCGGAGCGACTTCCCCTTTGCATCTCCAGTGTCTGATCCAGCAGTAGCATCTCTCTAGCTCTGGCTCTGGTCCTGACTCTGGCTCTGCCCTGGGCATTCTCCCTTGGATGGGACATGAGCAGATAATCCACCTCATCTGTGTGAGGGACGAACAAAAGGCTTGAAAGCTCAGAGGAGAAAATGCCTGAGCTTCTGGGAGATAGATTAGAGTGGGAAAAATGTAACTGTGAGAAAAAGGAAGCAATTAAGAGAGCAATGCTGGGGCGGGGTAGGGTAAGGGAGCACCTGAGCCACCGGGTTCTGTTCCTCCTCTCTGAGAGCACAGCAGGAGGGATAGAAGGTAGAACTCTAGAAGGATGCAACTAAGTCCAGCTGATCCTGGAGTCAAGAAGGAGTGGAGTGGGAGAGACATCAGCACTGGGGAGGATGGAGGGAGGCCAACACCGGAGGTTTCTGCATTCGGCAGGAGGGGAGAAGTATGGCACTCAATAGTGCAGGGACCAATGTGATGGGGCAGCTCCCACTGGGAGGACAGAGGGACATGTGAGGACTGGAGAAGATGCAAGACTTGCCTCCCCGTCCTCAGGGGCCTGACCCTGGTCGTCCTGGTGGGGGCAAGGGACAGAGAGGCACCCACCTGAAGCATCAAGCCTTTTCCAGACTGGCAGTCAAGCCTGAAGGTTTAAAAGTCAAGGAGCTGGTGGGTGACCAGGAGGGGAAAGAGGTCCAGGGTCCACATCTATTGACTAGACCAGGCATGGAAATTTTGTAACAAACCATACACAACATTCCTTAGAGTGCCCGGCTTGGGTGACAACTCCAGCTCACTGCTGGGTCTGCGGTGTGTACGGATGTGCAAATGCATGTGTATGTGTCTGGGTGTGTGGCTGCAGTCTGCATCCTCCCTCCTCCCCACCAGCCTCCCCCTCCCCTCCAGCCACCCTGGGATTGGTGACTCTCAGTCCCTCCCCTTGGCTCCCCCAGACCTTCCCAGAGCCTTTATCAGGGAGCTGGGACTGAGTTCCTGCCACCTTCCCAGATCCGCTCCACTCTGCTTCTCTCCTCGCAGTGCACCGGCAGCACGAGAGCGTGTGGGGAGCAGGCAGTGCTGCCAGTCGGCTCCCTGATCCTGCCAGACCATCCAGCCCTGGGCACAGAGCTGCTCCACAGGTAGGTGAGCAGGAGAATGTCAGACTGGAGCTGTCACGAAGGGACAGGAGACAGACTCAGGATGGAATGAAGGAGATGATGGCAGCCTTTGATAGGGGAGCAGGGTCCTGGGAAGATGAGCAGAAAGAACCTGTAGGGCTGAGAGCTGGTTAATGTTTGGAGCCTGTCAGTGCAGACTGATTCTTCCATACCAGAAAGTTTTTGCCAAGTCTGGGGGTTATCCAGCACTGGAAAATAGCACTCAGGATCCCTCCTCAAGCTGGCTATAGAAACAGACCAGTGCATGTAATATAAATCTATCATCTTCCTTGGGAGCTAGAATCCCCCGGCACTAGTGCAACATTGATCATTGCCAGGGTCACATTCTGGGGAGATGTCTGGTGGGGGAGCAGGGAAATGAAGCCCAAGGCTGTACTCCTGCTCGGTGATCCTTTCCACTCTCTCTCTGGACCAGACCTGGGGAAGCAGGGTCAAGCCAGGCTGCTTATCATGAATGTCTTCTGCATTTCACCCTTGCTGTATCCTCCTCTCCCCCCACACCTGGGTCCTGTCCCTTTGATCTCCCAGGCACCATGAGAAGCACCCTGCTGTTCGCAGCCATCCTGGCCGTCAGCCTGGCTCAGAGTTTTGGGGCTGTCTGTGAGGAGTCGCAGGAGCAGGTGGTGTCCAGCGGGGGCCACAGCAAGGTAAGTCATCCTCCGGCAGAGTATTGGGAACATCATGGGAACCTGGGGCTCTGCCTGTCTGGGCAGCTGTGGCGATGATGTGGGTGGGCAGGTGAGGAGCTATGTGGGTTATCCATCAGAGGGCATTTTGTCTCCCTTTGGATTTCTCCACCTCTCTGGTCCTCTCGTGTGCCTAGCACTCCCTGACACTGTCTCCGGTGTGTCTGTAAGTGTCTCTGTATCTCTGAGTGTCTTTGACAGCTCATACACAAAAGGTGCCATACAAATATGTTGTCTGCTTGGTTGATTGGGGATTTGATGACTGGATGGTATTGTGAGGGGTGAGCTAGAGTGGGCTAAGGTTTTTTATGGTCCAGCTCAGGTTCTGTCCCTTTATAGGGGACAGATCTTCTCTATTCCCTGGATGGAATGAAACACAGCAAGACTTTCTTTCCCAAATAATCATTTGTATGCTATTTTATCTATCAGTTATGCATATTATTTTATTTTTAAAATGCAAATAAATTCCATTATCCTCTGCTCATCCCCCCTGTAACCTCAGGTGCTTCTAAGATCCCAACCCCTTCCTTCTGTCCTCTCCCTTGCCCACCTCTATTGTTTGCTTAGGATAAAAAAAAAACCAAACAAAAAAACAGAAAAGCAGGTTGAGCTCCAAGTTCCAAAGTTCCTCTAAGAAATAGAATAGGAATTGTCAGTGTAGCGGTACAGGGAAGAGCAGGGAGGAAGTCTTTTCAAGGTTTTGAAATGACAGCAATTACATTGGTACAGATGCTTTTAAGATGATCACAGGTGGGACTTTTATTACAAATTCAGTGTGTGAAGTCTAAATGCCTCTCCAGCTCAAATCTGTTTAGCATCTCATTACAGGAGATGGGCAGAATATTTGAACAATTTGGGGAAAATGGCTGCCTGGAAGCCATGCACTGGGCCAAGAGAGAGATCACAAGAGCAGCCTTGCAGGTGGCAGCAGTTGTGCCAGAACTCATTCAAAACACCAGAACTCATTCAAAAACCACACAAGGAGTGCCAAAAATGGGCTAGGCACTCTGTCTGGAGCCTCAGAATTCCAGCCTGGGAGAGTCTTCTTCGGAGATAAACTTGCTGCAGGACCTCGGGCAAGATGTCCCCTCTGCCCCTTTTGGTCAATGGGAGGGAGGGATTGCTATCCTACTCCTCCTCAAGGGTCTGTAAGGATGAGGGAATTGGGGCAGGAGGAGGGTAGGATATATGTGCACCCAGGCAACCAGGTTGGTATGTGTTGGGATGCACCATGTGTAAATACACTTCTATGTGTGCACAGCAGCCCAAGGACGCCTGGGCTCTAGAGAGAGAGGCGCTGAGATTCAAGGTGAGAATCTTCAAATGTGATCATTGTCATTGTCTCTCTGCAGCTGCAATTAACTGAGTGTGTGGTATATGCCCACCACCCTGCTGTGCCCAAATTGCTAAAAAGAATCACAAGGACAGTCAAGAGCCCCTGCTGGTCAGCAGCTCCAGAATCTGGGATTCAGTGGGGCGGGGGAGAAGAGGAGGCCCTTCTGAGCATATTGCCTTCCTGAAATTCTAGACCCAGGGCAGAAAGGGGAGGGGGAGAGAAAGGCAGAGGCAGAAAGCCATGCAGAAGAAGAAAGAGTGAGAGGCAGTGGAAAAATGGGGAGAAACATCCATGGACAGAGCGCAGAGAGGAGGAATCTCAGGGTTCAGATTTGCCCTCGCTGCCTGCTGCCAACCATCCCAGGATAAAGTCCTGTCTGTGACTCAGTTGTGGAACACAGACCAGAGAATACCTGCTGTCTAATGGGCTTTTCCTGGGAGCAGGGGAAGTCATGGTTCACTCACTTAGTGGTGACAACCACATCCATGGACAAATAGGTTCCTGTTATGCCAGGGAGAAAAAACCTATGGCCCTTCAGACTGAGAGGTAGCAGGAGCTGGGATAGGGTCTCAGGGGACAGTCCCATTTGAGCTTTCGATAATATCATGATCAACTGTCCCAGCACTGAATGTCCCACATCCAGGAAGTCCTTAGTCCTGAGCAATCCAGGACAGTTGGCCAACTCACAAAGATGCCCAATGCCTTTGCTTCACCTGGGTTTCTCAAACCTCGCTGTGCATATGAATCACCTGGGGGTCTGGTTAAAATGCAGATTCTGTCTCAGTAGGTCTGGGATAGGACCAAGATTCTGCATGTCTAACAAGCTCTCCAGTGATGTTGCTGCTGCCAGTCCACATACCACACTTCGAGTGCCCACTTCTCTTGAAGTGTAAACCAGAGGGAATCCTGAAAGAAATAGGATGTCAGATTCAGCTGTGATGGGATCAGGAAGAGGCTGTTTCTTGCGGGAAAAGAATGAGTGGATTTGGGTGTGAGCCTCCTATGTCAGCCCTCTTTGTTTTTCTTCCCCAGAAGGACTCGAATCTCTATCAGCTGCCCCCATTGTCCTTGCTCCGGAGACTCTACGACAGCCGCTCAGTCTCTCTGGAGGGATTGCTCAAAGTGCTGAGCAAGGCTAGCGTTGGTAGGAAGTGGCTGCGGGGTGGGGGGGGGCAGGATTCTGAAGATTAGATAAGTCTGGAGACCCTTTCAGATGGGAGGGAGATGGGGGATGGCTTAGTGAATCTGTGAAGGTTGTGATCTGAACCTCCCTCTGCTGGTCACTTTCCAGATGCTACTCCCCATTTACACAATTGTTCTTGCTTTCACAGATCCTAAGGAATCCTCACTTCCCCAGAAACGTAAGTAGCCTCTCCTCTCTCCTTATATTTGCTGACCACTGGCCCAGAGCCTCATGGGCATGGGGTCCAGGGGCCATTTCTGCTGGCCCCATCTCAGCTGGTGCAAACAATATGCCAGCTGCACCTGTTCAGCCGTCTTTCCTGAAAGGGAGAGGCCACAGGGGACTAGGAGGAAGCAGGTGTGAGGGACGTGGTGGACTCTCCCTCCGCTGACTAGTCATTGGGAAACAAGAAGCTCTTCTGGCGCCCCTGAAGATTCTAAGCCAGGCAACTGCTAAGGCAGAGAATTTCTTGAAATGTGGAGGAGGGCGAGTTGGGCGGAGAGAGTGGGCTTAGGAGATATGCCTGCTAACTATGGGGAGTCAAGCTGTGGAAGATGGAAGGACAGGGACCAGAAACCCAATCTACGAAGTGTTGGCACATGTCTGGGGAAATGTACCACTTTCTCACCATCACTGTTGACAATGTTGGCCCTTTTCTGCAGGTGACATGCATGACTTCTTTGTGGGACTTATGGGCAAGAGGAACATGCAGCCAGGTAGGAGTATGTGGAGGTACAGTAGAAGGGTTTGGGGTACTGGCAAGGATATGACAGAAGTCAATTGCCTCATATTTGTCACCAGAGGGAATGACAGGAATTTTCTTAGCTTTAGTGAGGGTTCCTGGTCCCCTTCTTAGCAATCAGCTTGGATCCACAGTGAGGCCACCCCCTCAAACCCCACCCCTTCACAGCAGAGCAGGGCAACCTTTATTAGGTAGTCCTGCCGCAGCTGGGAGGGAGGACAGGGAGGTCCTGCTTCCTCCTCATTCTCCCAACTCTGTCTTCTAACAGTGCCCTTCAGAGCCAGCCCTTCACTTTTGAGTCAGGGTGAAGGTTACATTAAAAAAAATCCCTCCTAACTATACTGTTTACCCTAGATACTCCTGCTGATGTGAATCAAAAGAACATCCCCAGCTTTGGCACCCTCAAATATTCCCCTGATGCAGAATGAGGTAAGCATTGTTGCTTGGAGAGAGAGGAGGGGACTGTGTTGGGGTGGGGGTAGGGTTGCCAGTTGTGCGTTTCCTCTGATGCTACAGGCCCATTAATGCTCATAAATTTTCCCTAAAATATACTGCCAGTGCCCCAGAACACTGTCGGTCAAACACAAAGACACTTACAGGCACGTGTGTGTGCATACTACCCATCCCTCTTTTTCATCGCTGCATCCTGTATCATGGATCCTCACTGACTATGGAGCAGAAGGAGTGAGTGGTGGGATGTGGGGAGATTAGGGTTCCCCTGGGCCTTCTCTGATGGGCAGCTTCAATTGTTTGAACTCCATTCTCTTATGATCTGTACAAAAGATGGAGAGGTCATCATCTGATAATGACAGGTACTACATCCAATTCGCAGGGGAAGTGTTTGCCTCCCAGGTAGGCTGAGCCCTTCAGATCACTCAGAATCCCAAGTTTCTGGGTCCAGAGTGTAGTTATACACAAAGGTGGTTCAGGGAGAAATGCAAGGATCTCTGAAACCTAATTGGGAGTAGCTGGAAACCATGCCTTAGTCTTTTTGTATAGCATAATGGATAAGAGCATGGCCTGAATCTGAAACCTGGATCTGCTACTCTCTAGCTGTATCCCATGGCCAAATTGCATAACCCTTCTGTGCCTCAGTTTCCTCTTCTGAAAATGAAGGTGATAATAGTATCTTGCAAGGTTGTGGTTTTGAGGATTGAGTATAGGTAGTGTACACAACAGCACCTGTTGCACAGTGCTGTGTGTGAGCTTTATTATAATCATTCCTGTTAGGGAGGTGTGGGGGATGTCCTAGTCTTCCCCTGACTGGCTCTGGTCTGCCTGCCTAAGCTGCCTGGGCTGGACCCCAGGTCTGAGTGGGCTGGCAGCTTCCTCACTTGGTATGCAAGTGTGAGAGTCCCCCAGGGAAGTGTCTAGTCAAAACACAGAAACTTCCGCCTTGACATCATCTTCCCATACACAGAAATAGCAGCTGTACTGATGGCTTTCTTTTCACTAGCTTCCAAGGAAGAGGGGGTGAAAAGGAGAGGAAGAGGGATGGAGAAGGCTTAATGATCACAGAGAGACTCCTGCCTCTCACCCTATATTCCTATCACTCATGCTTATTGGTCTCAAGGTGGCCAGCCCGAGACCCAAGGAGCCAGCTCTCGATACTGCCTGTGCATGACACCCAGGACCAGAGACTGGGTCTAGCCCCCCATTTAGTGTTGGGTGAGAGGGCACAAAGAGCTATAATAACTGTAACTCGCTGATTATATGGTACTTACCATATCATTTTGCTTTCATTAGATGGTTATTTCAGTCCTGCTGTTGGCCAGATAATTATATGGTCAGTTATATCTGGATGACATACTCTGTTCCAGCGTTAGGCACTGGCCATAAAGATAATTACAGTGCAATTTTGCCACAGTATTTTATACAAATGGCAAAAACAAGCGCATTGTAGAAATCTACTTTTAATGTTTGCTTGTGAATCCAGGCTCTTTCAGAGGGACCAGGCCCATAATTGCAGCCTTCATAATCTCACCACTCATGGAGCATTCTCAACCTGTTAGGCGCCAGGCAGAATAACACATAAGGTTCCTGGGAGCCAGCATTTAAAGGAGATTAGGTGGGATGGATCAACACAGAGCATTGTGTCATCTTATTTCATTCATGTGAAACCACTGAAAAGGGAAGTGATCCCTGGGCCTGTCCTTCCTCTGGGAGGTTTCTAGGAAGAGGAAGTACTGGTAAGGTAAGGGGGCATTAGCAGCAGGGCACCTAGGACCTGTGTGTATGCCTGGCTCGTGGGGTGCTAGGGTAGCAGGGTCCCACAGGCCATGCACACAGGTGTGTAGACTAGCATGATAAATAGAGCTGGGAAGGTGCAAGACCCTGCTGCTAGGAGAGTTCAGTCCTCTAGCTCAAAGGCGGTAGGGAAGGCTGAAGGTTAAGACTACCGTGTTCTCTCTTCTTCCTTACAGATACCCTGCTCTTCTCCTCAGCTCCCCTGTGGGTGGTCAGTGGGAGTTTTACAGGACATGAGATGTAATTTCGGGGATTTCTTGGTCCTCAGCACTTCACGTCTGGATCCCTGGACTGCCTCATGAAGACATTGTCTCCCTGTCCCAACCCCCAGATGCATGCTCTCCTATTTCCCATTCTCTTCCCCATTATTTTGACACTCTTGTGCTGTGACTCCTTCCCCATCTCTTCTACCCGACCCTGGCATAGAAACAGTGTGATGAATATTCCCGATCCCACCGGACATCGTCTATACACTCCTGTAGAGTGGCTGTAGTGTCCTACATTAAAAATACGGTATCTCTCTCTGCTCCTCAACAATAAAGGATTTTTACATGAGTGATTGATGCATTTGTTTGCTTATTTGGTTAGTAGGTTTTTCTTTTTCTTGACTATTCAGCTACATCATACATAAATACACACACATCATTTAAATGGAAGCATCTTTATTTTGTACACATATCTATTTCCTCAATAATGCTTTACAGAGTGCTTTGCACAATTAATATTAGATTTTTAGTGATTAAAAGAACACATAAATGAATTTGGAAGATGGCTTCTAACACTCAAAGATTTTTACAGAGTAGCTTCAGATAAAGAAAAAATAGATATTCTGAATAGCTTGTCTGTATTACTAGGATGGGCCTGGTAGACATCAGTCCCTGCATCTGACCCTACTTAATTAGAGAGGGATGTGGGGATCAAGTCTGTGCAAAGATCCAGCCACAGAGGAGGATGAATCTATAACACTGGACTGTTTTTCTGTCTCTGAGAATGAGTTCTGTGACAGATCCTGAGGATGAGATGGTGACCTATACACAGTGTTTACAATCTAGCACAGCTGCGAACAAGCAAACAGAACTTTATCCAGCTAGGATTGGGGGTGGACAGGGAAGTTACTGCAGAGGCCAAGAAAGAGAGAAGCAGGCATCCTCAGAATTAACTTGCTGCCTCAGTTATTATAAAGGGACCAGATTTATTTCAGACTCCTCTATAAGGCACCTGTTACCAGCCCCTGCAGCTCTGGTCTAGAAGTCCCCAGAATGTGTAAGGCACTTACATTTGGTATGTGTGGTTATGGATTTCTCTTATTAATCTGAGATGCCAACCAGCACAGCCCACTGACTCCAGGGCGGGTTCTGTACCCTAATGGAACGGCCTGGGAAATCCTCAGGCTCTGTATCTTAGCCTGCTGCAGGAGACATTGTTATGCCCCTGAAGTTCACTGACACTAAGTTGATATTCAGATTTCCCAAGGCAGTGTGAGGACAGGGCCACAGAGCCAGAGGCAACTTCCTGCAGTTCTTGCATTCCAGTGAAAGTTCTATCTTCCCCAAACTTGACTGGGGCCACTTTGGACTGATAGCTACTCAGTGGGGGGCAGGGAAAGGAGGGAGAGCTCACCCCAGCATCACTGGTGTCAGCTTTATAGCCAGAGGTCAAAGAATGCCCCCACCCCACATCCTACAGCCTTCCTCCAGTGAGTCATCTCTTTGACTTTTCAAAATTGTTTATCTATGGGGTTTAAAAGTGGTGACATTTTGCAGAGTCTGGGGAATTTCTTTGGGTAATGAAACCTTCAAGAGTTGGTTCTGCTCAGACTTGGTGAGAGGGAGTCAGGCATATATGCTGAGATGAGACAGTTGCTTTGCCAAGGGAGAGCATAAATGCAGAAAGGTTGCCCCCTGGTGGGACTGACAAATATTGCAGAACTGGGGACTCCAGGGAAAATGAAGACAAATTTTAAATCAGATTCCTGTTTTTGTACTTGGAGAACGTGTGAAGGGCTCCTGATCCTTCCCTTCCTCTTGTAAAGAGGTTGATGCCTAAGGAGACCTGGTTAACAAGACCTTGACTAAACTTTTGGCCCTTTCTTCTCCATTTAGCTTTGTGCATGTGTGTGATTGTGCCTGTGTGGCAATTTACTTTAAAAAGATTTCAGTATAAACAGTATAAACTTTCATCTACATCTTCCGAGTGGTTTGTTAGCATGTGAAATTTACTGGGTCAACACCTCACAGATGGCAGAGGCAGTTGGTTAGAAAGATTGAACTTGCAAGCCCTGAAGTCTCATGTCTCTAGAGTCATGCTGGAGGTCTGGAGCCTGCCGGCTGTGTGATGTGCCACTTCAGGAGGACTCGGTCACCTTGCCCAGCTGCGGGAGCTGGGTCTGCCATGGGAACATTGTATCAGCCTCCAAGTGACCCTTTCACTACATGGCAAAGTGAGATTCCTTGCCCCCAAACTATAAGAACAGGTTCTATGGCTGTTTTAGTGTCTTTTAGCTAATAAATGTTACATGTTTGGCAGCGTTTCATAATTGTGCTTTCTTCCAGTATAATCTGCCACCAGTTAGTAAGGTTTTGGAAAGAAGGGCACACAATCTCCCAAATTCATCAAAAGAACTGATAATTACTGAGTGGCTAAACTGGCTTAGATCAGTTGGCAACATCCTGTGTGTCTTCTCCTTCCCATTTATCCATCAAAGAAGGACTGGACCCTACCGTGTGCCTGTCCTGGGGATTTGTGCTTGGTTGCTGCTGTTGTCAGGCAGGGGATGGGATGGGATGGCAGACAGGATGAAACTGAAGGGTCTTGGAGCCTGAGGGCTGCCTCTGTAGTAAGGAGGGACAGCAGGGTGACCAAGATTTATAATGTCTTTGGGTTGAGGTGGAGGCAGGCCAGATAGGTAGTTTGGGTTTGATGACAATTCTTGGACAGGAGCATTTGAAAAGATGAATTGGAAGAAAGGTGGGAGGTGAGTGATGGAGTTCTGGAAAAAGTTGGGGAGGACAGGCTTCAGGAAACAGGCCTGAGGTGTCAACAAAGTATGCTGGGATCCTGTGACTTCCTTCATTTCGCAGTCTACATGGAAGGAGGGACAGCAGTGGATTATCAGAAGGCTTCTACTGGTCTCGCCTCAAGTGCTCCGTCATTCATTCATTCAAACAGGCTTTATTAAGCTCTTACCATCTGTGCCAGGAAGGGCGGAAGAGTGGAGATACAGTCGTGTGCAAAGTCACAGATCCCTGCCTTCAGGAAGCTCATTAATTAAATAATCTTGCAACTTTTTGTAAAACCACAACAGCGGACGTTCTGAGGAGAAGCTTTTGGAATTGTGAGCCCAGAACAGGGGAGGCGATGAGGGTCCAGAGAGGTGTTTCCACTCTTCAGGCCCAGGGCGCGGAGGGAGTGGCCCCCCGCAGGTGGGGCAGCGCTTGGCAAAAGCCAGGTCCGGGGGCCTGGGACGCGCCCGCTGGGCTCCGCGGGGCCCCGCCATGGGGGGGCGCTGCCTCCTCCCGGGCGGCGGGGGGCGCTGCGGCCGGGCGGTGGGGGGCGCTGCCTCCTCCGGGACGGCGGGGGGCGCTGCGGGCCGGGCGGCCGGGGCGGCCCGGGCCGGCGCGGCGAGCCGCGCGGCGGATGGAGAGTCTGGCCGCGGCCGGCGGCGCCGCCTCCTCGTCGGGCCGGGCACAGAGGGCCGGGGCCTTTGTGTGAGGCGGCGGCGGCGATGGTGCTCGGGGCCCCGCGGAGCCGGGTAAGCGCGGCCGGGCCGGGGGGTGCCGCAGCCCGGGTTTCTCTCGCTCTCGCAGGCTCCCTCCTGCCCGGTCCTCTCGGCCGGACCACCCTCCCCGCCCGCGCGCCGAGCCCGGCCGGCCCCGCCGCCCCTCCCGCGGCCCCGTATCCAGCCCCGCGTCCCCGCCCAGGTCGCCCTGGTGCACCCCGCGCTGTTTGTGGAGGGGCCGAGGCGCTTGGTGCCCCCAGATGGGGTGCCCCAGCCTGGTGCAGCGCCCTTCCCTCCTGGATTCGGCTCTCCAGAGTGGGGAACGCGGCGCCATCCGGTTGTTGGGGGTCCTCGGAAGTTCCGACCCTTCCTTCCCGCCCCCCGCTCAGGCTGCCCAGTGCCCGACCCGCTGACCGTTGGTGGGTGGCCACTGGGGCCCGGGAGATGCTTGGCTGGTACCCGACAATACTCAGAAGCTTCCCGGGCCCCAGAAAAAGTTGGGAGTTGTTGCTAGAATCTGGTGAGATGGAGAAAGGGGCTGTGTTGCTCAGGGAGAGTCTGAGACTGAACAGGAATGCATCCAGCTCTTCTTCCTCAGGCATGCAGGAGGAAAGGGGGAAAGTGGTATGGAACAAGCCTCTAGGACTCTTACCTAAACAATTAGATGTCTTCTGGCATCAAGTAAATCTGTTGATACAGGGTCAACATAGGCATAAACCCTGAAAAGGGTGGTAAAAAGGAATAAAATATATTCAAGTAATATTAAATACTACCAGTTGTGTTTCACTTTGCTTTACTTCTTTGGGTTCTTAATGTTGTAACTTCATCCACAGAATACAGGGAATATGTTAGAGCAGTATCAGGGGTGGCTGGGTTATAGAAAGGCCAGAGAGCAGGCATGTAGTGTAAGTAGAGAGAGATGAGAATTCAAGAAAGGGAGATTTATTTAGGGGTTGAGAGGACTCAGCAGTGACAGAAAACTAAAAGATCAAGTGCCCTTATCTTTTCCTCAGTAGCTAATGGAGCTCTGATAACTGTGTTCAAGTACGTGTATGGCATTTGGCATTGTGAAGGAAGAGAATATACTCAATGAGATAGGAAAGCTTGTATTTAGGAGAAAATTAATATAAGAAAAATCTGAGCCAGTTGCTCTGGTACTGAAGAATAAGATTGTGTCTGAGGGAAGTGCCTGTGGCTGGGCTCTGGTCAATGGCTTCTGTCCAACCAGTCCTACAAACTCTTACTGGCTCTTATGACCAAGCTCTCAGATTTTTTTCAGTCCTTTTGGGTTTTGTCACGATGACTCTGTTTTTGGATGTATGCAGGGAGAGATGTCATTGTGTCATCATTAGTGTTGTCCTTGCCTCCACTGGAGTGGAGCAGCTCTCCATGTCCATTCAGTCCTGCTCCCTACTGGGGGCTTGGAAGTGTTCAGAACAGTGGTATTTTCTCCTGCAGAGCCCCTCTCTTGTAGGGATGTGTTCAGCCATCCATCTTTTTCTTTTGCTATCCACAGATTAACTGTGCTAAGAAGGAGGTAACTTCATAGGAACTGCTAAGATGGGCATGAGGATCAAACTGCAAAGCACCAACCACCCCAACAACCTGCTGAAGGAACTCAACAAGTGCCGGCTCTCAGAGACCATGTGTGACGTCACCATCGTGGTGGGGAGCCGCTCCTTCCCAGCCCACAAGGCTGTGTTGGCTTGTGCGGCTGGCTACTTCCAGAACCTCTTCCTGAATACTGGGCTTGATGCTGCCAGGACCTATGTGGTGGACTTCATCACCCCCGCTAACTTTGAGAAGATTCTGAGCTTTGTCTATACGTCAGAGCTCTTCACTGACCTGATCAATGTTGGGGTCATCTACGAGGTGGCTGAGCGTCTGGGTATGGAGGACCTCCTCCAGGCCTGTCACTCTACCTTTCCTGACCTGGAGAGCACTGCTGTGGCCAAGCCCCTGACCAGCACGATCGAGAGCCACTCTGGTACCCTGAGTGGTCCTTCAGCAGAATCTGCCCATCCCCTTGGAGAACTCCGGAGTGGTGGGGAGCACTTTGGTCCTGACAGAAACTATGTGTTGCCCAGTGATGCTGGAGGGAGCTATAAAGAGGAAGAGAGGAATGTTGCCAGTGACACTAACCATAGCCTGCCTCTGCCGCAGCCACCTCTGCCACCAAAGACAGAAGACCATGACGCCCCTACTCCTTTCATATCCATTCCTAGTGTGGTGACCCAGCCGGTCCTAGGCACTATCAGCACGGGCATCCAGACCAGCACCAACTCCTGCCAGCCATACAAAGTTCAAAGCAATGGAGATTTCAGTAAAAACAGCTTCTTCACCCCTGACAATGCAATAGACATTACCACTGGGACCAACTCCTGTCTGAGCAATAGCGACCACCCCAAAGATCCCAGCTTTGGGCAGATAGATGAGCTCCAGCTGGAGGACCTAGGGGATGATGACTTGCAGTTTGAAGACCCCACTGAGGAGATAGGCACAGCTGAGGAGGTGATTGAGCTGAGTGATGACAGTGAGGATGAGCTGACTTTTGGAGAGAATGACAATCGAGAGAATAAGGCCATGCCCTGCCAGGTGTGCAAGAAAGTTCTAGAGCCCAACATTCAATTGATCCGGCAGCATGCTCGGGACCATGTGGACCTGCTGACAGGCAACTGCAAGGTCTGCGAGACCCACTTCCAGGACCGAAACTCCCGGGTGACCCACGTCTTGTCCCACATTGGTATTTTTCTCTTCTCCTGCGACATGTGTGAAACTAAGTTTTTTACCCAATGGCAGCTGACCCTACACCGACGGGATGGAATATTTGAGAACAACATCATTGTCCACCCGAACGATCCCCTGCCTGGGAAGCTGGGTCTGTTTTCAGGGGCAGCGTCCCCAGAGTTGAAATGTGCTGCCTGTGGAAAAGCACTGGCCAAAGATTTCCACGTGGTCCGGGGCCACATCCTCGATCATCTAAACTTGAAGGGCCAGGCCTGCAGCATTTGTGACCAGCGTCACCTCAACCTCTGCAGCCTCATGTGGCATACACTCTCCCATCTCGGCATTTCAGTCTTCTCCTGCTCTGTCTGTGCCAACAGCTTTGTGGACTGGCATCTTCTAGAGAAGCACATGGCTGTGCACCAAAGTCTGGAAGATACCCTCTTCCACTGCCACTTGTGCAGCCAGAGCTTCAAGTCAGAGGCTGCCTATCGCTACCACGTCAGCCAGCACAAATGCAACAGTGGCCTTGAGGTGCGGCCTGGATTTGGGCTACAACACCCTGCTCTCCAGAAGCGGAAGCTGCCAGCAGAGGAGTTTCTGAGTGAGGAGCTGGCTCTGCAGGGCCAGCCTGGAAACAGCAAGTATAGCTGCAAGGTCTGTGGCAAAAGATTTGCCCACACAAGCGAGTTCAACTACCACCGGCGGATCCACACGGGCGAGAAGCCGTACCAGTGTAAGGTGTGCCACAAGTTTTTCAGAGGCCGCTCGACCATCAAGTGCCATCTCAAGACGCATTCGGGGGCCCTTATGTACCGCTGCACAGTCTGTGGCCACTATAGTTCCACCCTTAACCTCATGAGCAAGCATGTCGGTGTGCACAAGGGCAGCCTCCCGCCCGACTTCACCATCGAGCAGACCTTCATGTACATTATCCATTCCAAAGAGGCGGAAAAGAACCCGGACAGCTGACTGGGTCCCAACAGAGCCAGGGGAGCTCCCCAGTAGCCACCAGGACATTGATTTTCTAATGGCTGTTGGTCCCTCCCCAGCTGAAGTTACAGTTTTGCCTTGCTAGGAATTCTGTTTTGTGTTGTGTTTAAAGAAGAAAAAAGAAGAAATAGCACATAAGCTGTTACTTTTTTTGAGAAGCAACAGCCCTATTGCATTTACCTCCATACCTGTTCTTGCCCACAAAGGGCTGTGTTTTTTATTCTTTTGAGGCTGGTTTTGGGATCTAGGCAAGCAGTTGGTGTCAACTAGATCCCTTTCCCAAGCCTCTGTAGTTTTAGTTTACTGCTAGGTTTTATGCTGCTAAGAATCCAACCAACAGCCTCACTGAATAGAGAAGGCGAAGAGAGATTTTCACTGTGGGTTTTACCGCCAGGCCACCAACTGGGACAACCAACTGTGAGAAAGATTTTGGGAGTGTGGTCATTCAGAAAAGACCAGTCAGCAGGGCAGCTCTCCACAGGTTCCAGTGCCAGCCTTCGGCAGGGGAAAGGTGTCAGGGATGGAGGTACCTGCTTGCCCTACTGCCATAATCTGCTGATTGGACAGTGAAAATCTTTTGGCAGCTAGATCCAAACTGGGACAAAGCTTTCTATTCAGTTTAGAAAGCTTTGGGATGAGTCCTTGCTAGCCAGAAGGGGTGTCCTGCAGTGTTGCCAGAAGTGGCAGCCTGGATGGACAGGAAAAGAGGTTTCTCTTTTTCCTCATTTCCAAAGAAAAGTATGGAATGGTGGCCCAGGATGTCAGGCCTTCCCTGTGGGGCAAAGAGGACAGGGAACCACTTTGATACTGTCATGTCACCTGTCATTTTGGCCACCTCCCTTGGCCTTGAGTTTCCTGGTGGAGAGGTGGGGATGTCTCTGACAGCAGCAGCCTTGCCTTAATTTATATCTAGTCTCCCACCCAGAAGAATTTGGCCCTTAGAGTAGATGAGAAGACTCCATGAAGTGGTGGTGTGATGGACTGCAAGCCCTTCAGGATCAAAGGGACCTGAGTAACTGGTGGTGTGTAGCAGGGTGTGCGTTCTGTCTGTCTGTCCCAGTTGGGTAACCTGTTGTTTACTTTATGCTGACAGTGTGGGAGCCTTGGCAGCTCACCTCTGACCTGCTGGAATTTGTCCTGGTCTGTCCTCGTATCACCTCCAGGGGGCGCTGTTGGATGACAGCTGGTTCAGACCCTCCCTAGGTGGCTGGGGAATGGGTCTGCCCAAGTCCACAAGGCCAGTTGGTGCCATTTTTAGTTGGTTTTCTGAGGGGTCTTGCCCACAGAACGCTTGAGGGAGAGGGCCTGTGATCTCACATACAAGGTGGCACCTCAGTAGCTCATACTACCTCACCCCGCCCAGGGGAGCTCTGGGAGTCCCTGGCCTGAGCCCTGATACTATTCCTGGTGAGACTCAGCAGCACCCCGGGCTGTTTCACAAGCAAGTGGTTTTAATTAACTCACAAAGCCGCCTTGGACATTAAATATTTATTTATTCTTTGTGTTTGTATACATACTACCCAGCATCTCTTTTGGATAAAAGACTTTAGGAAAATGAGTTTCTCCCCAGCAAGTAGCCACATTCTAGAGGACAGTCCTGGGCAGAGATTTGGGGAACAGGGATAACTAGAGAAAACATGTCAAACCTTTTAAATGAGCAAATTCTTTTCTTCTCCAGACAGCCTCTAGCATAATAAACCCAGGGAACCTTTTAGGCAATAGGTATACATTCTAGAAACTTGGGGCCAGTTAAATTTCCAGGTCTTCCCTCCCCCTTCCATCCTGGAGTAGATTAGAGACTGGGTTGAGGGGGACAAGTCATTTGAAGGACATTTCTGCACAGTTTCTCATCCTTCCTACACTTGGGAAACCTCCTTTCCTTGTCTGTATTAAGACATACAGGCAAACCAAAGCTCTGTCTCCATTAGACATGCTGCCTCTCCCCCCAGTCTTGGGCTGCTACATTCTCAGAGATGGAGTATGTGGCTTGGCTGTCTGGAGGGGTGACCATTAGATGAAGGGACTTGAACAGTGGCCAGTTTAAAGGCCCCCCTTTGACCATCTAAATCCAACTTGTTCAGTGAACCTTTGGGACATTCTTATCAGGAAAGCAGTGTTGAGTCCTTTCATTACTGACGGGCTTCTCCCTTCCTTACACTGACCATTAGAAATTTAAGAAGGAAATATGTAATAGAGTACAATCAAGTACCCGCTAAGCTTTTCAAGCATGAATGTTCCTTACCACACTGTGAGGACTGATTTTTGAATGGCCAGTTTGAGAGAGGTGGTAATTGAACCTAGCCAGGTAGCTGGGAGCACGTAAATATGCTGGAGAAAACCCTTTTCCTTAACAGGGCATCACGGATGCTGGGTGTCTGTATACTTGAAACTGTGAAGTTTTTCCTTGTTGCCAGTAAACCAAAAAGCAGATCCTTGAAACACTAAACAAAAAACTGCATCCCTGGTCCCCTGAGGCTGTGGTTGATCAGGGTGGTCCATGGTCCCCATCAAATATGTCACAGGATCAGTAGCTCATAAGGCTCATTGACCCAGCCCTGTCCCTCTGGGTGTCCCTCATGTTCACACCTGATGAACTCCTCTCTGAATTCATGTTTGCTTCCTCTGCCTTTAGCTCACCCTTTTCTGAGTTGTTTTACTTGAAACACTGTATTGTGGCAAAGGGCAGTCTAGGGTACCTGGGGAAGGTATTCATTTTATTTTGCAGTTTTAATTTTTTTAAACCTTCTGTTCATTTGATTTTGTTACCCCCTGTCTCCTGGAGCCCAGTTTAGTACTGTCTCCTGTATTGCTCTGAAGTTCTGTTTGACTCTTGAATGTCCTCTTTTCTCTCTTTTTCCCTTTTTCTTGTTCTGTACTCAGGACCGGCAATGTCATTTGCGGAGCCCTCTTGTTCACAAATTATTAAGAATTTCAAGATGGTGATCATAGAGCATTAAACCAAATATGGGGCTATTCCCAACTTGTTTCCTAAGGGAAAATGGATGTATGGCACACTGGGGGTAAATAGCAGAGGCTGCCTTTGGCCAGAGGAGGGGATCAATATCCCAGCACTCTGGTGACCCATTGGTGACTCACTGATGATGCAACCTTCGTATTTGGTCCTAAATTTTAAGACTCTATGGAGTCCCTACAGTTCATGGCTAGTTGGGAAGAAAGGAGGTGGGGCGGGGCTTGGGCCAGGTGACCCCTAAGAACCAGGAGATGAGTAAAAGTTCTTTTGACTTTCTTCTATTCTGTCAGTACCCCTTTGTCTCTAGGACAAACCTTCGGGCTTAAATATCTTTTTCATAGTCAGATTTTTGCTACTGATGAATTTTCTTCCTCTTCTGGCTTCTTGCTATGCCCTATTCCTCAGACCCCAGAGTACTCAACTTCCAAAGCGAATTTAAACCCTCTTATAGATGGACACTGAATTTGTTTTCATGGGAGTGGGCTACGTGGCACAGTCTGTGCCCATCTGGGAGTCCCACGTGTCTTTTTCCCTGAGTCCTGCACAAATGAGTTAGGAAGCAGGGCACACAGTGTTGGTTTGAATGTGATTATGCATCATAAACTTAACATCAGAATGAAAATGAAACTTTTGATTTTGATGTTTCTTTAAAACCCTTCCCCTGTCCAACCCACCTGCCCCCATAGCTAATGTCTCTTATGAAACAGAGAAGAGTTGTTGACGTCTAACTTCTTCCATTAAATTAATAAGTACTGACCTCCTGATATTTAAGTGTTTACTATCTATTGCTGTAAAGTTTTGTATATTTTGTAAACTTTTTTTCCCAAATAGTAGATGTCTAAAATCGTTGTACATCTGATTCTTTTATATTCCATTGTTCAGCACAAAGTGTGGTTTTTATTTAGAATAAAAAAAAATTTGAAATGGGAGTTCTTTTCCTATTTACTGTGAATATACTCACACCTGGAGCTCAAAATATCTGGGCTCATCACCCTTTCAGTAGCACATTTCTGCCCAGCAGATCATTCAGGTAGCACATTTTCCTTTCCTATAGCTGGAATTCCCCAGGATTAACTTGTTGACTTGTGTTTCATGGGAAGTTAGGTCAAAGACAACCTTTTCAGGTTGAGAGTGTCTGCGTCAGCCCAGAGAGAGTGGTCAGACTCTGCTGATGTCTAGTTGCACTAATGTTGCTCTGTGAGAGTTTGGCTACAGTTTGTCTTGCCAGTGCATTTAATTCACTGTGACATAGCATGTCTTTCAGTGGAGAAAAGCAAAGGAAAGTAAGGGGAGAGGAAGATTCAAATAAGGAGGAGGCAAAGGTTTGGCATAATTTCGTGAGGTTGGTACACATGTTGCCACAGAGGAGATGGACTACTAGAAGTTAGGGAGTGATGTGGTCCCTTTGGTCCCAGCACATCACCCAGGCTGGGCCCCATCAAAGCTCGGCAGATGCTGAGCCCAACCACCTTGTGTCAGCACAGCCATTTCCCACTCTTCCCTGCCATGGCGGAAAGGCCCTAAGGAAGTATTCATCCTGCCAGGGTGATAATTAATCTTGGGAAAGTGGCCTCTGAGGTGACCTGGGATGTGACACAGATGTAAAGTTTGGTTTCCTGCAGAAAACTTCTGTGGCCCAAGTCCGTGATATGAGCTTGGTTTTTATGTTGGGACAAGAGAAGAAAGTCTTTTAAATCTGATTTCTGTTTTGTTAGATTAATCCCTTACTACAACCCAAGCCACAGCCCAGACTCTTGCTTCAAAAAGCCTTCAGCTCTGTGCCCCTCAGCAGCTGTTTATAGCTTCAGACCCTTTCAGGTTTGGGCCCAGTGTGCAGGCAAGTGGTAGCTGCAGGTTTTGCTCCACACTCCTGACAAGCCTGGGGCACGCACACAATTGGAGCATGTATTTAATGCACCTGGTGCATATAGGTTCTGATTTCTGAAAGTAGAGGAGACGCTGTCCAGGGAAGCGCATAGTTATTCCAAGTTAAACATCCGACACACTGAGTACTTGAGTGGGACAGGAGGTGGTGAAGAGGATATCAGTGATTACATCCACTGTCCCCTCATGCTCCACAAGCAGGATTAAGAGGCCAAGGATATGGAAGTGGAAGGTGGAAACTAGAACCTGTTCTTAGACTTTCACTTCAGAGTTCTTCATGGACACGGTGCTAGTTTCCCAAACTGATAAATGATCCTTTTCCAGAAGGCCTGCTTATTAGCAAGAAGACTTCCTATCTGTGGAACAAGTGTTTATAAACATAAATTGCTGGACAGGAAAGTTATGAAAAGACTTGGCTAGGGAGAACTGACCTACAACAGTGTCAGGGCTCTGTCCGGTGACAAAATTTGGCAATTTCCACTTTGGCCCTTCCCATCCCATGCAGGGGACAAAGGACAAGGTTAAAACCTCTGTCAGCATCTGCTGCTGGCTTTCCCGGGGTCTGCTCTCAGAATGGATGTCCTCTAATATTTTCCTATGATCTGGAGGGGGAGGGAGAGGGGGGTGGGCAGGCTTTCTGATAGCTCTGCGTCTACCTAGAATAAGTCTGAAGTGTCCTAGATCTGAAGCTCGAAGCTGGGAGGGGGTCAGCTAGGAGGAGCATTGACTGGGACAGCTCCTCTGCTTTGGGGGGAGGGGAGCAGGATGGCCAAGGGGGAGGGGAAGGTATTGGCAAGGAAATGGATCTGTGTTTCCTGGATGACCATGGGTGGAGAGGCCATCCTGCCCACCCAGCTGCAGGGTGCCCGTCTCAGACCTGTCTCCACCCCTCCACTTATCATAGCACTGAGGACACACAGCTAGAGAATGTCCTGCTGAGGCCTCCTGGTTCCTTGGCCTCTGGCCTCTTGTCCCTACAACCTGCACAGTGAGCTGGAAGATCAATAAGCACACAAACACAAAGGGAACGTTTTGTGAGGTTCCTGTAGAGCTTGCTCTTTCCGGCCAGGGTGATTTGTGAAATGAGTGTGTCTAGTTTCCTCTGCCAGCAACTCTTTAGCCTGAGCTCCCTTCCCAATCCTAGCCAGAAGTGCAGATTTTTCAAAGATCCAGAGTCATGGCTGTCTCTTATTATTTATTTCACCTTTTTTTCTGCATGACTCCCTCAGACACAAGGACCCAGACAAACAGTACAACACCAAGGGCCTGTTCTTATTCCTCCCTGCCCCTTCTCCTCTGCCCACCTCAGTATTTTAAGATCTATTCAGAATTGACCCTCTTCCCCATTGCCCCCCAAATCTCTCACCTACACCTGCATCCTTTTACTTCACTGATGGAGCCTGGAATCTACCTCAGCTGGATATGAGAGGTTGAGGAATAGAGGCGGGTGAGGTATTTGGAGGCAAAAAGGCTGCCTGGAAGTTCAGGCCTGGGTGGGGCTGGGGGCCTGCGCTGGGCTGGGGGCCCTCCTTGGTGATGACGATGGAATGCTGGGTGGAAGAGGAGGAAGAGGAAGCGCGTGTGCCTGCCCTGGCCTGGTCCTTGGGAAGATAACGGACCACAGTGCTCAGCAGCCGGCCCTGGAAGCTCGGGCTGAGAAAGTTGTAGAGGATGGGATTGATGACGCAGTGCAGCATGGAGAAGCAGTCGATGACGTCATAGAAGAAGTAGAGCAGGTGGGCCAGGTGGCAGTGGAGGGAGACGTGGGTCCCGTGCAGTGTGAGCAGCAGCAGGGTCACGTGGTAGGGCAGCCAGCAGATGACAAAGACGACTATGTAGGCACACACCAGCAGGCAGTGGCGCCGGCCCTCGGGCTGTCCCGGCCACCGAAGCCGGCAGGCTGTCAGCACATTGAAGATGGCAATGAGAGGGAAGGGCAGCAGGAAGCCCAGGACCGTGGTGGACAGGGCCACCGCCAGGGCCCACGTGCTGTACGTTTCAAAGGGTGCTATGAAGAGGCACATGGGCTCGGAGCCTTCCACCAGCTGGATGTGGATGACCTCAGGCAGCGGGATGATGGCCGAGAGCACCCAGACGCCTGCGCACACGGCCCGCCGCACTCGGTGCTGGCGGTGCTGCCATGAGGGGAAGGCGTTAGTGAGAGTGACGTAGCGGTCCACGCTGAGGCACACCAGGAAGAAGATGCTGCTGTACATGTTGGCGAAGTAGAAGTAGTGAGTGAAGCGGCATGAGAAGCTGCCCCAGAGCCAGGTGTAGTCCAGCATGACCTCCAGCATCCACACAGGCAGAGACAGGACGACGCACAGGTCTGCTATGGCCATGTTGAGGATGTAGAGGTTCAGCAGCCCCGCCCGGCCTGAGCAGCGCCAGTTGACGCATATCACCAGGAGGTTCTCCACCAGCCCAACCACAAACATGGCCAGGTAGAGGACAAAGAGGATCACGCGCTTGGTGCTCTCACTGAGCTCCACTTGGCACTCAGACAACGTGTGGTTGAAGAAGTAGAGCAGCTCAGTCCAGTTGTGGATCTCTCCAAAGTCACTGGCAGGAACTGCAGTGAACCCCTCTGAGGGGCTGGGCCCGGTGCTGGGTTTGACTGACATGAGGACCAACAAATGCCTATTGAGAAGAAGGAAGAGTTGGAAGGGAAAAGAGACCTCAAAAACTGCCTTGTGTTCCTAAGGTAGAAGGCCACAGGGACTGGGGGGCTTTGGGGAAAGATGCTGAGGCAAAAAAGAGAAGTAAGAAGTTTATCATTCAAAGTGTGAATAAATAATACACAAGTCACTTGCCTGCTTTGTTGTTTTGAGACAAGGTCTCGCTCTGTTACCTGCACTAGAGTGCAGTGATATTATCACAGCTCACTGCAGCCTCAAACTCCTGGGCTCAAGCGATCCTCCTACCTCAGCCTCATGAGTAGCTGGGACTACAGATGTGTGCCACCATGCCCAGCTAAATTTTTATTTTCTGTAGAGACGGATCTTGCTGTGTTGCTCAGGCTGGACTTGAACTCCTGACCTCAAGTGATCCTCCTGCCTTGGCCTCCCAAAGTGCTAGGATTACAGGTATGAGTCACCACGCCCACTTGCCAGTTTTGACCCAGGAGCAAAGACACTTTGTTAAGGGGTATCAGTGCTGGAAGAGACCGGGACTATTGGTGCCCACTGAGATTCCCTTCCAGCCCCAGCCAGTCCCACCTCCTCCATCCCTAGGTGGGCTCTGGTTTCTGCTTCTTTCCTGGCATTTCACTCCTTGGCCCTTTTATGAAGTACTCCTCCATTGTTCTTGTTCTGTCTTGTTATTTGGGCAGTGGGTTTGGGGACCCCCCCAACCTCTCATTCACGCCTGGAAAAATCTGTGAGACATGCAGGAAAGCCAGGGGTCTCCATATGTGATTCTCGTCTTCCCTGGGGGAGGGCAATGGACCACTCACCTGAATTTCCCCTGGAAACACCTTAGTCCTAGAGGGCTGGCAGGTCCGGGCTATTGGGAGCTGCGAGGAGGCGGGAGGGCCTGTGGCTGTGGGGCTGGCGTTGTTGCTGGCTTCAGGGCCGCCCTTCTCATCCGGGAAGTAGCTATCACTGGCTGAGGCTCTGCGGGAGAGGGCTGGAGTTTTTCCTGCATTTCCCCAATCCAGTTAGAGGGGACGTCCCAGCATGGGGAGGTCAGGCTGCAAGCATTAAAACCCCGACCCTTCACTCACTACCTGCATGAATTTACTCTTTCTTTAGCCTCAGTTCTTCTCTCCTCTGCAAAATGGGGGCAACAATAGTGTGTTGTGAGAATGAAATGAGCCACCAAGGTGAAGCACTTAGCACAGGGCCCTGCGGTGGCAAGTGCTTGACATGTGTGTGTATTTTCCTGCCTCTAAGTCTACTTGGAATCCCACTCTCCCCTATCTGTCTGGATTCCGACTAGAGTGGAACTGGATGGGGGCTGTGAGGCTAAAATCAACCTGGAAACCGGCTAGGATTTTAATGACTCTGGCCAGGTCTCCCCTTGCAGGGTTTCCACCTCCTGCCTTCATCGTGTTGCAGGTGAGAATCTGGGGAAAGAGGAAAGACTGGCTGTGGAGTGGGAAGGGGCTGCGTCAAAGCTTTGGGGAGATTCCTGAGTTGGGAGGGAGGGAGGAACACAGCATCCTCTTCTCCCACAGCTCTGTACTTCTCTTGTGCTGGGGGTGTAGAGCACAGGGTGTTGGGTGGGGGAGACCAGCCTACTCTCCCCCTCCGAGCCCGTGACTTGCATTGTGGGTGAACATCTTGAGTCAGCATAGCGTCCTGCCTTTCGGAGCACTTTCACCTCAGTTAATGGCATTTGATTCTGGAGATACCTGCGTGGAGGGAGGCTGGGCTCCTTTATCCTCCTGGAGGCCCAGAGAGGCTGCCTGTCTCACTCCAGCCGCACTGTGCCAACAGCAGTCACCTGGACCTGGGCCCAGGTTTTGTAGGATGTAGGGCCAAGGGCATGTAGGCTGGAGGGGATTAAATATAAAATTAACACTTTAAAGTGTACAATTCAGTGGCATAAGTATATTCACATTGTTGTGCAGCTACCACCTCTAAGTCCTAAACAGCCGGGCGCGGTGGCTCACGCCTGTAATCCCAGCACTCTGGGAGGCTGAGGTGGGCGGATCGCTTGAGCCTAGGAGTTTGAGGTTGCTGTGAGCTAGGTTGACACCACAGCACTCTAGCCCAGGTGACAGAGCAAGACTGTCTCAAAAAAAAAGTCCTAAACATTTTCATCACCTGAGAAGAAAACCCATATCCGTTAAGCAATCAGTCCTTATGTCCTCCACTCCCCAGCCCCTGGCAAGTGCCATTCTGCTTTCTGTCTCTATGGATTTGCCTATCCTGAATATTTAACATAAATGGAATCAGATATGTGACCTTTTTGTCTGTTTTTTTTTTTTCCCTTAGCAGCATAATGTTTTCAAGGTTCATCCACATTGTAACATGTATTTGTACTTCATTCCTTTCATGGCTGAATAATATTTCATTATATTACATTTTGTTTATCCACTCAAGGAAGGGATTTGTGCGGGTGTGTTTGCTAATTGATTTTTTTATTATGGTAAAATATGCATGACATAACATTTCTGTCTTAACCTTCTTTTTTTTTCCTTTTTTTTTTTGAGACAGGGTCTTACTCTGTCACCCAGGCTGGAGTGCTGTGGTGTCATCATAGCTCACAGCAACCTCAAACTCCTGGGCTCAAGTGAGCCTCCAGCCTCGGCCTCCCGAGTAGCTGGGACGCAGTTGCACGCCAGCATGCTGTCTTCACCATTTTTAGGTGCACAGCTCAGTTGCATTAACCAGCTTCGGGACTGCGCTCACTGGCCACAAAACCTTGCCCACAGCCGGCACTCGTAGTCTGCATGATAGCTTGTGCTGTGATTGATGACGAATCTGTTTTGCTCTTGTGTGATGAGGAAAGCTTTAAAGCACTGAAAGCTTGTTTTACTTTACAGGCAGCTTTACTTGTAATGTAAATATCAGAATAGGTAACATATACATATATGTTTTCATTACGTTTTTAAATGTTCACAATTTTATTTTGATAAATGAAAAATTAGAAAAGTCATATCACGGCTGCCAGCTAAAGTCACTGTGCGGTTCATCTGTGGCTGTTGACTACAGTCGACGCTGGTCCCGAAGTGGTTAAGTATATACACAGTGTTCGCAACCATCACCACTGTCCATCTCAGTGGGAGGGGATATTTTTAATTTTACAGTTTTCTTAAGCCCTACACTCACATATTAGACCACTCCTAGGTCAAGAATCTGTTATGGTGAACCACGACAATGTGATATGTGCAAATGTTCACAATTTTCAGTTTTGGTGTCTCCCTTTAGGATCTTAGTTTCTATCCCATTGATATCTTTTTCCAGTAGGAGCCTTCTGAGAGTTTTCACTTCCCTCTCCATGCCTTTGACCCATGCAGGTGAAGCCTCTCCTAGACCAAGCACCCTCTAAGGAAGACCCTTGTTCTGGTCTCTGTCCTTTCCACATGGACCACACTTGCTACTAGCTATGCCAATTGATATGTTAATTAGGGCCAAGCTGCCTAGGTGTGCTAACAATGACTCAGTAGCCAGTTGTGTAAGCTGGAACTCATGGTTTATTGCTAGGCCTTCACACACCACCAATCATGCAATTAATATTCAATGCACAGGTGGTAATTAAAGGGGGTTGGTTTGGAAGACCAACATGGTTTGGAGGACCTGCCCGTCAGCACGGGGATAGCTGCAGACACCAAAACAAGGAGAGCCTTGGAGTTCTCATAAACAGAACTTCTGAAGACACCTTGAACAAGGCTGGGTGTGGGCTGCTTTTATGATCCTCCCAGATGGGTCTTACCCTCATTGCTAGGTGACAGCAAGTGTTATCTTATCACCTTAGTCCATTACATATATGTTTATTGCAAACATCTTCACTGTGGGCTCAATGCTACTTGACATGAGGGACTCCATTTTGAGATGTTGGGATTACAAATCGTTATGACTTATCAACACCCGTGGCCATTTCTGTTCCTCTCAAGGTTGCATTTTAGTGGCTCATGTCTCCTGAGTCTCTGAATCTCCCCTGCACATGGAGACATACCCCTTGCAGCCTCACCTCCACTTGCCAGCCCCACCTACTCTCCGCATCCCGTGTGTACTTGTGGCAAGAGGAAGCGATGGTGGGTCCTACGGCAGAGGCTCGGAGGGAAAGCCGCTCCCTCAGGAAGAAATAAGTGATAGCTCTGCAGTTTTCGTGCGGAGTTTTTTTGGGGTCAGGGAGAGCTGGAAAGAGAGAGACTAGGAGGAAGGGAAATAGGGAGGGACAGGAGGCTGGGCTCCTTGCCAATCTGGGTAGAAGGAGAGCAAGCAGCTTTGCTCTAAGCAACAGCAGCAAAACAATTCCTGGAAATTTACTTTTTCTTTCTCCTCCCCCTCCCTCCCTTTTTTTGCCGCAAAGTGTAGACAAGACATTGTGATCAACAATCAGAAAGGAAGGAAGGTACCAGGGAGGAGGTATTGAGAAGCACAGATAAAGGCAGGCAGCTTCCCAGGGGTGGGTCTGGGCTCTGGAGGAAGGGGTGGGGCAGGTGCATGGAGGAAAGGTCAGGCTGAGAAGTGTGGCAGTGATTGCATTCCCATCTCCAGCACAGACTTCCAGAACATCACTGAGTGAAGAAGCCAAGTCTGGCCGTGGACATCACTCTGCCCTCCTGCCATGGCTTCCCCAAGCCTGAAAGGCAGCCTGTCTGCTCAGCAGCACCAGACGAGGGGCTCTCCAGGCTCCCGGAGAAGGATGTGGCCTGCTGCCCTGTCCTTGGCTATCTCTGCCCAGCTCCTCCCTGCTCCCCACCCTTCACAAGATATGGTGGAGATAACACCAGCTTGGGGATCAGACCTGTCTTTGACACCCTGTTTCACCACTCCGTAGCTGTGTGAACTTGAGCAAGTCACTTAACTTTTCTGAGTCTCTATTTCTTTATATGTAATGAGGATAATTTCTCATATATGTTCATATAATTTCCTTATATGTAATGAGAATAATGCTACTTGCCTCACAAGGTTATTGTATGGGATACATGAGACAATATATGTGAAGTACGTGGCACTAGCACGATGCCTGCTTTCCACTTCTTCAGGATAAGGAAAAAGAGATGCCCTCTTGTGGAATTAATGTGGAGAGACCTCACTAGTCCCACCACCACTGGCATTTTTCTCTGAATTAGATCAACGTCAGCTTCTTCTTTTATTATATTTAGTTGTCTGAGGTTGTGTTTCTTACATAGAAGGGCTAGGTACTGGGCATTCTCATGTCTTTCCTGGGCAGCTGCGGGCCGCTCCGCCAGTTTTGCCTGGGCGCCTCGATGCGCTCGGCCAACGGCCTCAGAGTGCGCTCACCCAAGCGCCCTGGAAGCCGGTGGTCCTCCAGTGGGTGTAGGGGAACAAAAGTGGCTCTCAATCCAGCATATGCACATCGAAACAAGTTAAAGGATTTAATATGAAGCACAGAAGCAGATAGTGCCAAATAGCAAGCAGTAGTTGGTACACATTTCTGGAAAAGCAGCGTCTGTGTTGTTATGTACACCTCCAAAAAAAGTTCAGATCTGTAGGGGAATTGTTGTGTAAAGTAAACTGAACCACAGGGTAGCAGTATTTTAACAGCTATGGTAGACATGTATTTACTGTATTAAAATGAGTAAAAGAACAAGCAGTGACACGCCACTAGGAAGGGTGAGTGGGGCAGCATTTCCTTCTCCCACTGCTTCTGAGATGGCGGAAATTAGTCAAATTCAGTATGAAATGGAATATACTGAAGGTATTAGTCAGCGAATGAGGGTCTCGGAAAAATTAAAAGTAGCACCACCAAATGCTGACCTGGAGCAAGGATTCCAAGGAGTTCCAAATGCTAGTGTGATAATGCAAGTTCCAGAGAGGATTGTTGTAGCGGGAAATAATGAAGACATTTCATTTTCAAGACCAGCAGATCTTGACCTTATTCGGTCAACTCCCTTTAAAACTCTGGCACTAAAAACACCACCCTGTGTACTTACACTAAGTGAAAGACCACTAGATTTTCTGGATTTAGAAAGACCTCCTACAACCCCTCAAAACTGAAGAAATTCGTGCAGTTGGCAGGCTAAAAAGAGAGCGCTCTATGAGTGAAAATGCTGTTCGCCAAAATGGACAGTTGGTCAGAAATGATTCTATGGGGCACAGATCAGATTCTGCCCCAAGAAATAAAATTTCAAGGTTCCAGGCACCGATTTCTGCACCGGAGTACACTGTGAGAAGACAAAATGAAATACGTTGTGAAAGACCTGTGTTGCATGGTGGGTCTGCTGCCGCCACTTCTGATCCTCATCATGACAACGTCAGGTATGGCATTTCAACTATAGATACAACAATTGAAGGAACTTCAGATGACATGACTGTTGTAGATGCAGCTTCATTAAGACGACAGATAATCAAACTAAATAGACGCCTGCAACTTCTAGAAGAGGAGAACAAAGAACATGCTAAAAGAGAAATGGTCATGTATTCAATTACTGTAGCATCCTGGCTCCTTAATAGCTGGCTCTGGTTTCGCCGCTAGAAGTAACCTCAGCTCTCAAAAAAAATTGTCTCAATAGCGGAAATATAAAAGATTTGCAAACTTCTTTGTTTCTGTCTTTGCATTGTATGCTGTTTTATAGTCCATGCCCTGAAAATGTATTTCTTCCAGAAAATGGGGGGAAGGACCTATATTTGTAGAAGTAAAGGTATGTTCTGTCACTCAGCTGTATTCACTTTTAACAAGTTCTGCAGTAACACCTGCTTAAAATTCTCCCTTTGCATGTTTTGTAAATAGGCTGTATTTTTTTTTTTTGAGAAATTGAATTTTTGCTTCATCAGTCTGCACAACTAATTCTGAATGGGCGAGAGTGTATAGAGAATGGATTTAGAAAAATATCTGTAGAAGAAAAACAGTATTGTTTCTCAAATACTATTAGATTAAACAGTTTTGTTAATAGACATGTTTTTATCTGTATTTCAACATTAACACTTTCGAAGTCTTGGTCTGGTGCCAGATTTAAGAAAATTAAACCACCTAATGTTTCATGATTGCCTTCATTAAGCACCTGTATGAATTAAATTAAAATAATTTCTAACATTTCAAAAAAAAACCCCAAACAAACAAAAGAAGGGCTAGAACATTCCCAAATACCTCTATGAACAACCACAGAAGAGATGTAGTAATAGTAACAGCTAACATTTATCAAATAATCACCATTTGCCAGAAGTGGTGAAAGGGGTTTTCTTTACATGTATTACCTCATATAATCTAATAACAACTTAACAAGGTGGGTTTTATACCAGACAAGGAAACTGAGGCACAGAAAGATTTAAAAAACTTTCCCAAGTCACACTGCCAGTAATTTAATAAACCCATATTATAAGGATCCTTGACCTGGATTCCTTACACCTAATGGCTTTAGGTGTGAACTCCCTGAAGAGTAGATACAAAATTTTGATTGTTGTGTTATGTGAATTTTTATGGAGGATTAGAGCTTTCTTTAGCTTCTCAAAAGGGGTCGACAATGTGCAAAAAGATTAAACAAGACCACCCTTGAAGAGCTTCTCATGGACCCGTTTCAGGATGAAAAAGAAAGGTCAAGCATCCACTTCTGTGGAGGCCACTCGGCCCTGGGAATTTTGGGAAATTCTCTGAGTGAGGGAGGCATCTCCTTCATGGAACCTGAGGGATACGTGGGAACATCTGGGAAGGGGTTTGAGAAGGGGAAGGTGAATGTCTTTGCTTCTTACCTCCATCCTTCCACAAGATGAAGGACAACTGGTTCCTTTCTGTGATTTCCCAAGAGTGGGGGAAGGGAGGGTGCAACATTGTCTTAGGAACAGGAAGCTTGGAAAGACTGATAAGAGACTGGGAGGGCCCCAGATAGGTCCCCTGCCCCCACACCGCCAGCAACTCCGCATGTCTCCCCTCTCCCCTCTCTTCAGTCTCCTGTCCCTCCCCTGGCTTCTGCTGCTCCCTCAGATTCCCCCAGGATCCCCACAACCCCCGGCTTCTCCGTGGACATGTGGCGACAGTCTCTTGCTGATTCCAGATTTCTTAGGTCTGTTAACTTTTGTTGAATACCTGATGTATGCAGGACAGAAATTCTCCAATGCTTCTCCATGCCTCAGCTTCCCAAATTTTCACCGTTTTGATATAGACACATGATTCTTAGACACTGGTATTCTTGAGGTCACCCTGAGAGCCCCTCCAAGGACAGTAGGTATGAGGTCCAGGCTCTAGCCCTGTCTTCAGTCTTCTGAGGGGAAGCTCCCTCCTATCCATCAACACTCTCATATAAACTGAACTGATGCCTTTCCAGTGATTAGAGTTTAGAGCCTTCCACGTCTGGGTGAGGTTTGGGACATGCCATCCCTATTGTCCTTGTTCAACTGGATCTTTGGCTTTTCGATTCTCACCGTCTGAGGGGGCCAGATTCTGGATGTGTGACCCGGCAGGGGAGGGCCCAGAGCAGGAGGACAGAAGGCAGTGTACCCAGCACCCAGGGCTTGAGAAAGGGTGCCTGCAGGAGGTGAACTGTAAACTCTGTGACAGTTGGTTTGTGTGAGTCGTTCCTTTCCTCCCTCTCAGCAACTCTGGGAGTTTCTTTCCTGTGGGTTCCCAGCCTTCATTTTCTCTGTCTCCTTCCTTTGCCTCTGAAATCTGACTGCCCCTTTAGGATCCTGTTTCACTTTCTGCCCCCGAAAACTACTCTAGCAGGAAGGGACCTATTCCTGTCCACTCTTTTTGCCTCTTCCTTGCACTCCTGGAGACTGACACTGACTTAGCTTTCTGAGGGTGATTCTGGGTGCGGAGCCGGATAAGGACACCCAGGCTCCGAGGGCTGAGCAGGCTGCCCAAGGCCACTCAGCCAGCTGGTAGCCGAGCTGGGCTGTGACCCTACCTGTGTCTGGATTCAAACTGCATCTTCTTCACAGGAAGATTCGGTGGCTCAGGACCTGAGGAGGAGAAAGGTGAGAAGTTCTGAATGATAAGACTTAGGGCAACGGGGGCTCCACTGTGTGCTGGGGATCAGAGCTGGGGGGAGGGACCAGGGAGGAGTGGAGACCAGGAGAAGGTGGTTGGGAGAAGTGTCCTCAAGTCAAGGGGTTCTTTGGACATCCAATGGCAACTGTTTAAAATGACATGAGTAGATCAGCAGGAAGAAATTTGAGGACTCCTTTGCAGAGTGCTGAGAGGCTCACTTGCCTGCCACAGCCTGTGTTCTTAAGTTCTCCTGTCTTAACACTCTCCTTTTATCCAGCCTATCTCTGTCTGTCCACCCAAAGCCATGTGGCTATATCCCGTGGCCCTTGTGGGCCTGTACTGCCTTCTGCACTGGCACTGGGAGAGGCAGGTGGTGAGCCACCTCTAAGACAAGTAAACTTCAACCCAGTTTGTGGCTCTGGCTTCAGGAACCTGCTGGCCAGACAGCTGGACATTCACAGCATGAGGGTGCTGGCTGCGTGTAGGACAGAGAAGGTGGCCAAGCAGCTGAGGTCTCAGACATCAGACCAGCTGGAGATGGTGACTCTGGGTGTCACCAAGACAGACAGCATCACTCAGCCATCCAGTGGGTGAAGGAACATGTGTGGGGGCAGAGGTCTGTTTGTAATTCCTTCTGTGTTAAGGGGACACCTCCTGTCCTCTCCCTGGGGAGATGCCCAGAGTGTTCCCAGGTTCAAGTCCTCCTAGCTGTCTAGAGTTCCTCACCCATCAGGCCTCCCTGGGCTGGGGGTGTGCATGGGGGGCTCTATGCCAGAGCCAGGCTCATGTTCTCAGCTCTTCATCTTGTCCTTACCTGGGCCGCCACGGTCCCTGGAGACTTGAGACCATTCCCATGTTCAGAGGACAAGAGTTGAGGTCTAGTTTAAAAAGGCAGATCTAGGAAGGTGTTGTTTTTCTTTCTTTTTTTTTAAATTTTATTTTAGCATATTATGGGGGTACAAGTGTTAAGGCAACATATATTGCCCTTGCCCCCCTCCCCCCTCGAGTAAGAGCTTCAAGCGTGTCCATCCCCCAAACGTTGCATATCTTACTCATTGTGGTTGTATATACCCATCCCCTCTCCCCCCTCCCAACCTCCTGACACCCAATAAATGTCACTCCTATATGTCCACTTAGGTGTTGATCCGTTAATACCAATTTGCTGGTGAGTACATGTGGTGCTTGTTTTTCCATTCTTGAGATACTTCACTTAGTAGAATGGGTTCCAGCTCTATCCAGGAATATACAGAGGTGTTCTTAGAAACACACAGCCTCCCTAGGCTCAACCAGGAAGAAATAGAATTCTTTTTTTTTTTTGAGACAGAGTCTCACTTTATTGCCCAGGCTAGAGTGAGTGCCGTGGCGTCAGCCTAGCTCACAGCAACCTCAAACTCCTGGGCTCAAGCAATCCTACTGCCTCAGCCTCCCAAGTAGCTGTGACTACAGGCATGTGCCACCATGCCCGGCTAATTTTTTCTATATATATTAGTTGGCCAATTAATTTCTTTCTATTTATAGTAGAGATGGGGTCTTGCTCTTGCTCAGGCTGGTCTCGAACTCCTGAGCTCAAACGATCCGCCCACCTCGGCCTCCCAGAGAGCTAGGATTACAGGCGTGAGCCACTGCGGCCAGCCGAAATAGAATTCTTGAACAGACCAATATCAAGTACTGAAATTGAAACAGCAATAAAAAACCTTCCTAAAAAGAAAAGTCCTGGACCAGATGGTTTCACACCTGAATTCTATCACACCTACAAAGAAGAACTGGTGCCTATCCTGCAGAAATTATTCCACAACATCGAGAAGGATGGAATACTCCCTAACACATTTTATGAAGCAAACATAACCCTGATACCAAAACCAGGAAAGGATGCAACAAAAAAAGAAAACTACAGACCAATATCCATTATGAATATAGATGCAAAAATCTTCAACAAAATCCTAGCCAATCGAATCCAGGTGCTTCTCCAGAAAATAATTCATCACAACAAAGTGGGCTTCATCCAAGGGATGCAGGGATGCAGGGATGGGTCAACATATGCAAATCTATAAATGTAATTCACCATATAAACAGAAACAAAAACAAAGACCATATGATCCTCTCAATAGACACAGAGAAAGCATTTGACAAAATTCTTTCTTTCTTCTTTTCATACCACTACTTTGTCTTGTTAAGGGGGATGAAAAGGATGTGGATTTCTTTCATCTAAGAATAAATATATTAATGGAACATGATCATTGTAGAAAATCCTGACAAGTATAAAGATAGAAGAAAAAGTCATCCTCAAATCATTATCTAGACATAAATATGTTTTACATGGTGATGTATTTGGAACTGTATTTTGATCACAGATTATATCATATTTTATTCTCTCAGAAAAAGATGAACATTTTTCAACACAATGAAAAAGCTTTTTAAGACACAGTATTTAGGGCTGTGCATGGTGGCTCACACCTGTAATGCTAGCACTGTGGGAGGCCAAGGTGGGAAGATAGCTATAGCTGAAGAGTTGGAGATCAGCCCGAGTAAGAGTGAGTCCACATCTGTACTAAAACTTGAAAATATCAGGTAGGCATGGTGGTGTGTGCCTGTAGTCCCAGCTATGAAAAGCTGGGGGCATGTCTTAGGGCCATGGACACATCCATGCTCCTACAGAATCCAGGAGCACTCACTGAGTATGAAAGGGGAAGGATTCCTACACACGTAGACAAGCCCCACACAGGCTGTGGGCTCTTCATCTCTAGGTAACCAAGTGCTCCAGGCCCAAGGCCCATCTTACGTGGTTAAGTGGGGGTCACAGGACTCCATGCCAGACGCTGTCTTGGCCAATGGAGCTCAAGTCTTCAGCCACTGAGATGCTCGGGTTCAGGGAGCCCTTGAGGGGCGGGTGCAGCCTCTGACTCAGCACAGCAACAGCAGCGGGCACTAGTGTGAGAGCAGCAGCAGCGCAGCCTAGGACAGCAGGCTTTGCTCCTTGAGCTTAAAACCCAGATAGCTGAGAGGGAAAGGGACAGGAGATAGAAAACCATTGCTCCCAGTCCTCATAGGGGATATGACCAAGTAGGCCTTGGTGGTCATGGTAGCCCTCAGATTTAGGGAGGGTCCTGGCTGTGAGGTCTGAGCTGAGAACTGAAGACCTGAACCTGGCAGCCTGCTAAGGAGGGGTGGGCAGGGTTCCTGATGACAGGACGGCATCAGCCCTGGCCCAGGGTGAGCGTTAGCCAACCCTCTGTGCTATGAGGTCATCCTAGGCCAAATGACAAGGCCTGATGTGGGGAGCTGGGCAGATGGGCAGGGGTAGGCTGTGGAGGCCAGTGGGCTCTGGACAGGTGCTGTACTTCATGCTGTTGTACATGGGTTCCACGGCCACAATGTACTCAGGGCAGGTATTTGGTCTAAAGGGCATCTAGACACCCACGGGCTGCCTGGAGCAGAACGGCTGTGCGTGTGGGGAGCCTAGACTGAAGGCAGAGGGATGCTCCCCAGAAGACAGCCACAGCAGCCCTGCTGACAGATGGCCAGGGAGTCACCAGGAAAGGAGAGGGAGGAAGGGGACCGAGGAGCGAATCCTGGTGATGCCCTGGATGTCAGGGGTGAGGGAGAGATAGCCCAGCGGTGGTGACTGGCAGCAGAATCTGGGGATTTGGAGCCAGTGAACTTGGTGTGTAAAGTACGTCAACCCCACACAAAGGCAATGCCATCGTCACAGTTGTTGCTGGCCTTCTGCTGCACTTCCCAACATGCCAAGCTTTCTGGCTTATCCCACCACCATGTTGTGCTGGGTTTTTTTTATTGGGTTTGCTCTTTGTGTTTTGCCTTCCAGACCTCTGAAGTCCTTGGCTTCTGCCTGTGTGTCTTGCAGGAGGGAGCTTGCCCACTTTGGGATGAAGGTGGGTGTGATCGAGCCTGGTTACTTCAAAAGGAATATGACCAACAGTGAGAGAGTTTGGGGGAGCTTCTGGGAGGTATCAGATCTGGTCACCCCGAGATAAAGGAGATCTACAGAAAGAAGTTTCTGGTATACTGTAAGTGTGCTGTGAACACTGAGGAGAGAAGCAAACCCGGGACCATCAATAGTGCCTCCGACACTGTGAGTGTCTGTCCTCCTGACAGGTGAGGGGAGGAGGAAGTTTAGCCTCACGACACAGTAGCTCCATTCCCAAAGTGCTATATGGTCAACAGGTCACCTAGAGAAATATTACAGGCTCACTACAATTGGAACCACTGTCTCACCTGGTCTCCTCATTATTTTGAAGAGGATACTAAAGACAGAGAGGGAAGAAGCCCTGGGCCCATGGCCAGCTGGGTTTGGAGAGGGCTGGTGTTCCCATGCTTAGACTCGGTTAGCAGAGACCTTCGACTTATGCAGTCCCAATATTCCCAGGATGAGAGGCAAGAGGTGGCTTAGTGTGGACCAGTTTTTCCTGGGGTAATGGGGGGTTATTCCCTGGGGAACCTGCATCAGTTATATTTGGGGAACATCACTGTGGGGCCCAGGAAGTCTTAGGAACTTTCTTCCTAACTTAGAGCTGTGAAAGGGAGCAGAGGGTTGTGCCATTCCATTAAGGCTGTTTTCTCATCCTGAACAAACTTTGAGGCAGTATCTAAAAACCCTTTGGCAACAGACAAGCAGAATCTGTTGAAGGTGATGGACATGCACTGACGGCTTGCCACCCCCACACCCGCTACTCAGCTGGCTTGGATGCCAAGCTCCTTTACCTCCCCATGAGCTACATGCCCACCTTCCTAGGGAACACCATCCTCACCTGGGGCTTCCCAAGGCTGGTCACAGCCTTGTGAAACCAGGACGGTGGCGCTTGTTTTGGTGGGGTTGGATGCTGTGTGAGAGGGGATGTGTCCTGGGGAAAGAAATAGGCTGGAGGGAGGGAGCTGTCATGTCATCAAGTCACCTGTCCTACCTCCATCCTCCCCTCATGGCCATGGTTCTCCTGGTATTTCATCCAGGACCCCAGAGATGTTAGCAGGAAAGTGCCAAGTTATGCAGCTGAGAAATAAGAAGCCAATAGCGCTCCTGATTGTCTTGTTGCCTTGGGTGGCCACTCAAGGCTCTGAGGCTATTGGGACAATGGTGGGGGGACAATTGGGGAGGGTGTGAGCTGGTGAATGGAGGTTTAGCCCACACCTTCTCTGTCTGCTTCCCCACTCCTCAGGGTGTACTTTAGCCTGGTCAGTCTACACCCTCCCACAAGGTGGAAATGGCTTGGAGGTGGTCAGGGACCTCTCCTGCCTCTGAAGATACCTGTGCACATGGGTTGGGGATGGGGAGAAAACCATCAACCTTGCTGGTAGTCTCATGTGTCAACGTAGCAGGCATTGGCAGGAAGGTGCTCACAACAGAGGTCTGTCCAGAGGACACATAACCAGTGTTTCATTTGACTTGAACCCATGGAGTCCCTTTGAATATGTTACCCTAGAAACACTTGATAAGTTCAGCCATGCTCAGGGATTTTAATCTCTTAGGAAAGCTACCCTTGGATTCTGGACATATTGGATGAAATTCCTCTCTGAATCTGGGTTTCTTCATCTGGCTCAGCACCCAGAATTAAGTCTTCAGAAAGCTCAGTCTCTGACAGTCTCTAGGTCTCCAGGGAAAAGAGAAAGAGAGTAGCCAAGGTCTCCTCCTGATGTAGTAATTGTCTGCAAAGAAGGACAGTGATGCCAAAAGGGGAGTCTGACTCAGAGGCCAGGAAAGGAGACACGGGAGAGAGTGGTGGCTGGAAAACTGCCAGAAGGAAACTTCCAGGGTTTGTAGGGGGAGGAATGAAATAAGTTACACAAAGGAGGTGTGATACTTCTTAGTCTTTTACCTCCTGAAGATACTTTTTCCTTAGCTGTGGGTGGTGTCAGGTAGTTGGCGTGCAGACTTATGTGAGGAAGTGGCAGGTGCGTTCAGTGAGGTCAGGGGGTGAGAGGGATGACCTAAGGGAAGGTTTGAAGAGGGCAGGTGGATTATCCCTGTCCTGTCTTAGCACCTCCTGCTACACAGGCCAGAGGCAATGCTTCCCTTTCCAGGCTATACTGAGTAATCTGAAGTCACAGGAATAGACAGAAGGACAGGCAAGGAAGGGGATGTCAATAAGGACTGGCAGGCCCAGATCCCTTACCTGGGGCAGCTCAGCCTTCCTGCCCTCAGCAGCACCTGCTCTGTGTCCCCCAGGGATCAACCCTCATTACAGTCACTGCCCTACCCCAGTTGCCCTCCCTCGACCCCCCAACCCCACACCCCCCACACTTGCCCTCCAGAGGCATGGAGTGACAGTCAGGATTGGACCCCAGTCTCTCATTTTATGCTCATTTATGCTGAGTGCCTGTTGTGTGCTGGGAAACTGCCCAGGAATTCCCGGGGCTTCCTCAGACCTGCCTCTGAGTCCTCAGTGTTCTGGGGTCACTGTGAGTTTGGCCTCAACAGAGAAAGCACTTGCAGAAGGGGACACAGACTCCCAGACTAAGGTCCCTTTGTAGCTGGGAGGCACCAGCTGGGTCTTGGTTTTCTTCCCGCAGTGTAACAGCTGAGGACAGGGAGCCTTCAGGGGACCTTGTGCTGTTGAGCAGATCCATGTTGGGGGTGAAAACAGCAAGCGAGCTCAGAGTCACGGAAAATGTGAAGTGGGCATTGGCGTGGAGCACGTCAATGCTGAAGCCGTGAAGATGGCCAGGGAGGGTCGTCCTGGAGGAAGAAGGCCCTGAATGCTGTAGGGTCAGGCCACTGAGTGTCCTTCCATGGTGCCAAACTTGAAAGCAAAGCCACAATGTTACATGTAATCTGAAGCCACTAGACCTTTGTTTTTGTTTTGTTTTCATAATTCGTTCTCTCTAAACCAAAACACACACACACACACACACACACACACACACACACACACACACCAGGAAAGCAAACTGAAATGAAGTAAGAGGCTGAGATTCACTGGATAACTCACTGGGGAGTTGTTCAGGAGGTTGGATTCACCCCCAGGGGTGCTCTCCAGAGCGTGGGAGAGCTGTGAGGGTGCAACCCCCTGGCCCTCCATGCTGGGCTATACTGGGGCGTCACCTGCACCGAGGCTTCACCTCTGGCCCACGTCATGGACTATGACTCAAAGTGGTCACCTTGGCCACGAGAGAACAATCATGGCCATCATAAAGTCTAACTTAAAGCAGTGCACGTTCCCACCCCACCCCACCCCTCAGCACAACCTCCCTTTGTCTTCCCTCCAGCCATCTTTTCTCAGCAAGGGAGCCAAGCCCAGTCCCATGGAGCTGTGCAGTGACTGGACCCAATTCCACAGAGTCCCCAGGTGCCACCAAGCTGATTTCACTAGGTCCTTTTGCTGCCCTGTTCCTCTCTGAGGAGCGCAGGGTTATGTAGTCCTTCGTACAAAACGTCATCCCCTCCAGCCGCCTGATAGCCAATGTCTGCAGGGCATGTCGCCCTTCCTTTCTGAGACCCACCCTAGCCTAGGGAGGGGCTGCAGGCAGGACACAGGTTGTACCATGAAGACCAAGCCCCCGTGTTTCCACCTTTGCTTTTCCTTTCCTACACCATCTCTTCTTTGGGAAACCAGTCCTGGTGCAATGGGTGGAGCCAGTGGTCACCAGGAGGCTGAGCTGGGCTCCCCTGGGAGGACTGATCTCAGCAGGGGTCTACACGCACAGACTGCAGGGTGCCACCAGGGGGCACCTGTCCACTAGGTTAGGCAGGTACTCAGAGGTGTGGCCCTGGAGCCTGGCCAAGCTCCTCTCCCAGGAGTGCTGAGGTTGTCATTGTCATACTTGTGCAAGGGCCTCAGGGAAAGGGCGTGGGGAGCGTGAATTTCTACAGAATTGGCTGCTTTCATGGATTTTCTGTTCTGTCCAAGAGCCAAGGTGAGGGAGTATCTCTCTCTTTCAGTGCATCCTTTTGACTTCCTGGGATTGCTGCTGACTCTGGAGTGGACTGGGAAGCTCCTGCCACCCCAGCAAGGGGTCACACTACTATCTGGATGAGCAAGGGTGAGCAGTTGGTGTGAGGATAGAGAAAAGTACCTGTCTATGGCCATTGAGAATTCATGGTTGAAGGAAGTGGAAGTCCCTGACAATATTGGGGACGTGCTACCTGGAAGGGGAGGGCCCAGAGCAGGAGGGCAGAGGGCAGTGTACCCAGCACCCAGGGCTGGGCAAAGGGCGCCGGCAGGAGGTGAGCTGTAAACTCTGTGACACCTGCTTCTTTGGTTTGTTCCTCTCTCCCTCCCTGTGACTCAGACAGTTTCTTTCCTGTGGGTTCCCAGGCCCATTCTGTTTCTTGCCCCTTTGACAGCTCATACTCCTTCTTTCCACAGAAATACTCTAGCAGGAGGGGAAGTATTCCTGTTTTCTCTGTTTTTGCCTTTTCCTTCCTATCCTGGAGAGACTGGCAACGATTTAGTTTCCTGAGTGATTCTGGGTGCTGACCTGATGTGGAAACCCAGGCTCAGAGAATGGTTTCAAACTACTGTGCTTGAACCCAGATGTGGCTTCCCAGTACACCTGGGTCTTCTCTGTGCAGCCCAGGATGTCACTGTACGAGATGTGCAGAGACAGTTCTGACCCTCCAGGTTAGATGGAGTGCTATGTGTGCGATGGTGTGCATGTGTGTGCACTGGTATGGAGACCTGTGTGGACGCTCATGTGTGGACCTGTGTGGACACCTGTGTGGGCACAGCAGGGCAGGGTGACATCGGTTGACTAGGGAGGCATTGCTGAGCAGTAATATTTTCTTATGGGGCAGGACTAGAGGTCTTTCAAGGGCGTGTATCAGAATTTGCAACAGCAGTGCCAAGAGCAGATGGGTGGGGTAAGGCAAGTGAGGGTCCATGCCAGAGTGCCTGGAGGCTTCCCTCCCAACTGCCACCCTCTGTGTTCCCTAGTCCTCCTGTCTGAACACTGTACATAGTCTCCTTATACCCTAGTATGTGTGTGGCTGTCTTCCCAACAACATGTGGCTGTACCTGGCCGCCCTCGTGGGCCTGTACTACCTTGTGCACTGGCATCGGGAGAGGCAGATGGTGAGCCACCTCTGAGACAAGTATGTCTTCATCACGGGCTGTGACTCTGGCTTCGGGAACCTGCTGGCCAGACAGCTGGACATGCGTGGCATGAGGGTGCTGGCTGCGTGTCTGACAGAGAAGGAGGCCGAGCAGCTGAGGACCCAGACATCAGACAGGCTGGAGACGGTGACTCTGGATGTCACCAACACAGACAGCATCACTGCAGCTGCCCAGTGGGTGAAGGAGCGTGTGGGGGACAGAGGTACCATCCAGATTCCTCAAGTTTGTTTGTGCTTCCCTCTGTGTTAAAGGGACACCTCCTGTCCTGCCCCTGGGGAGATGCCCAGAGTGTTCCCAGATCCAAGTCCTCCTAGCTGTCTAGTCTTCCTCACCCATCAGGTCTCCCTGGGTTGGGGGTGTGCCTGGGGGGCTCCATGCCAGAGCTGGGCTCATGTTCCCAGCTTTTCAGCTTGTCCTTCCCTGGGTCACCCCGGTGCATGGAGAGTTAAGACCATCCCCATGTTCAGAGGACACAAGTTGAGAACCGGTGTAAAAAGGCAGATCTAGGAAGGGATTATTTTCCTTTCCTTTTTTCACAGCACCACCTTGTCTGTCTTCTTATGGGGGATGAAGAGGACATGGATTTCCTTGATTTAAGAATAAATGTAGAACATGATCATTGCCCAAAATACTTAAAAGTATAAAGATAGAAGCATAGTCCATCCTCAAATCACCATCTGCACAAAGATATGTTTTGCACTTTGCTGTAACTGGGATTTTATTTTGATCACAGTTTGTATTACATTGTATTCCCTCAAAGATGAACATTTTTTCAACATAATGAAAAAGTTTGTTAAGATATAGTATTTAATCATTTAGAATATTCTTTCCTTGCTGCAGTCTTACTCATTTAAGACACAGCCAGAGTTTGGATATTGGAAATTTTTCCTACTTTTTATTCTCTTTGTTGTCATCCTGGAAAACTTTAATTTATGTGGATCTCCATAAATGTGTATATTGACTGTATTCTTGGAAACAGATAGGAGATCCTGGAAAAGGAATATATATTCCCAGAAGTGCAGGTGAGGGACTTGTGTCCCAGGGCCAATTCTTCCTGATCCACAACAGCCAGCACCTGCCATGGCTCCGAGGGTTCTCTGCTCCTGCTCCCTGAGGTATATAGATTGGGAACTGTGTTGATGTTAATTCCTTGGGATTGTGTGTTTCCTATTTCCAGAGATTGTTTTCCCAGGATGGAGTTACCTTGGGACTGAAGTGGAAGGAGCAAGGGTGCAGTGGGAGGAGGTGACACCTTAGTGAGCAGAGGGTGGAGTCTGTGGACTGGGCAGTGGGGTGAGTTGTTCTTGTTTCCTCCCCAAAACCTGCCCTTGGAGTTCCCGAAAAGGCCCAGTAGGAACGTTGGTGAATATTGATTGAAGATGTTCCAAGGCCAGTCCCCAGAGGCCAAACACAGGATTGTTTTCCACAGTCTCCCAAATGTAGGCTTCCAGGTCTTTTCCTCCCCACCAAATTCCACCCAGGTTTTAGCCTTGTCTGTATTTTTCCTTTGTGTTTCTTTCTTCCTCTGTTCCCTGTCTTCACACGCCGCTTATTGCTGTGTCTCAATGTTACAGTAAACTGGATAGAGAAACAAACTGAAGGCCACATGAAAGTACTGCAAAACAGGCTTTTATTATACCGACGGGCTTAAAGGGGTCTCACCTCCAAATTGTGAGCAAAATGGGGTCTGAGCATGGTGGCTTTTATAGCGTGCAAAAGCAAATGGTTAGAAAGTTTGCACAAGACGGTAGTCTTGTCTGTTATTCTATAGTTGCTTAGTCATACTATTTTGTAGTGCTGCACAAGATTGAAATGTAGTTAAAGGTTACTGCTTAGTTGTTTAGTCATGCTAGATTGCAGTTATGCTACTGTTAGGAAGGGAGTGGACAAATTCTCCCTTACATTACCCCATCAATAGATAGATGTTGAGCACTCCATGTATGGGCTTTCCAGAAAATCTCAAAGTTTAGGTGAACGTGCTCATGTCTGCAAGGACCACATTAATGTGTCAATAACCAAACTTCAGTGTCCGTGTTTCCAGACTAATGGATGCACAATATTTCCCCAACACCAGCTCCTGCCGCCATCGAGTGTGGGGTCAATGCCCGCCGTCTAGGAGGCCGAGGGCCGGGCCAAGAGGAATAACTGGATGAGGAGACAAGGGCTGAGTCCTCAACAGCTGCAGCTTGTGCAGCTACCTAACCCTGCAGACACCACGCTGTTACTAGTCTCTCCTAGTCCCCCTTCCAGCACCCGCCACCCTGCTGTCACTCTGATGGGCCGGGAACCTGAACCCTAACTGTGTCCACACTGCACAGTCACAACTCAGTGTTGCTCTCTCATCTTCCCACTGTGCCCAGGACTCTGGGGACTGGTGAACAACGCTGGCATCACCCTGGCCTGGGGTCCCAATCAGTGCCTGACCAAACAAGACTTTGTGACCATACTGGACGTGAACCTGCTGGGGATGATCGAGGTGACTCTGAGCCTGCTGCCCTTAGTGAGGAAGGTGAGGGGCCGCGTGGTCAATGTCTCCAGTGTCGTGGGTAGATTGTCTATTATAGGTGGTGGCTACTGCATCTCCAAGTACGGCTTAGAGGCCTTCTCGGACTCCCTCAGGTATTGCCCTGGGATAGGGCCCTGCCTGAGTCCTCCTGTTCCTGGTCCTCTGTGGGAGCATTTTGCCAGAGTTTGATTTCATCCCAGCTCTAGAGGCCCATAGTTCCTTATCTCTTCCTCGGCTTTTTGGCCTTCCCCCTTCCTGGTCTTAGCATGACATTCTTTGCACCTCCTCCCCTGTTCTGGTAGAGAGATAGGCCCCAGGGCTATGAAATTATGTCACATCCTCTGAGCCTTCTGAGGAGCCCCACAGACAGGACATGTGTGAAGCAGATTGGAAGTGGGATAAATTGGCTGCTGAGCCCATGTCCGCAGCCACTGAGATGCTCGGGTGCAGGGAGCCCTTGAGGGGCTGGTGCGGCCTCTGACTCAGCACAGCAACAGCAGCGGGCACTAGTGTGAGAGCAGCAGCAGCGCAGCCTAGGACAGCAGGCTTTGCTCCTTGACCCAGAAACTAGGACACCTGAGAGGGAGAGGGACTGGAGATAGAAAACCATTGTTGATAACCGTTCTAGGTGTTGTGACCAAGTCAGCCATGGTGGCCCAGGCAGCCCCAGATTTGGGGCGAGTCCTGCCTGTGAGGTCTGAGCTGAGAACTGAAGCCTGGCACCTGCTTAGGAGGGGCGGGCAGGGCTCCTGATGACAGGACAGTGTCATCCCCCGGCAAGGGTGAGCATTAGTCGACTGTCTGTACTGCGAGGACTTCCTAGGCCAAAGGACAAAGCCCAGCATGGTATGGGGAGACGGGCAGTTGGACAGAGGTGGGCCATGGAGTCCTGTGGGCCTGGGACACGTGCTGTACTTCATGCTGTTGGCCGTGGAATCCATGAGGGAATATACTGAGGGCAGTATATTACACCACTGCTTGGTGTAAACGGGCACTAAACACCCACAGGCTGCAGGGAGCAGAACGGCTGTGCGTGTGGGGAGCCCAGACTGAAGGCAGAGGGATGCTCCCCAGAAGACAGCCGCAGCAGCCCCGCTGACAGTAGGGCAGGGAGTCACCAGGCCAGGATAGGGAGGAAGGGGACTGAGGAGCATAGAGGGTGTGATGGGCGAATCCTGGTGATGCCCTGGATGTGAGGGGCGAGGGGGAGATAGCCCAGCGGTGGTGCCTGGCAGCTGATTCCAGGGGATTCGGAGCTCATGAGCTCAGTGTGTAAATTATGTCAACCCCACACACAGACAATGCCATGATAAAAATTTCTCTTGGCCTTCTGCTACACGTCCCAACATGCTATGCTTTTTGGCTTATTCTACCACTACCCTGTGTTGGATGTTCATTAGGTTTATATGTGCTTTGTGTTTGCTACAAGACCTCTGAACTCCTTGCCTTCTGCCTGTCTGTCTCTCAGGAGGGAGCTCGCCCCCTTTGGGGTGAAGGTGGCTATAATCGAACCCAGTTTCTTCAAGACGAACATGATCAACACTGAGAGAGTTTTGCTGCAGGTCCAGGACGTGTGGGACCAGGCCCCACCCGAGATCAAGGAGACCTATGGCGAGAAGTGTCTGGCATCCTGTGAGTGCACTGTGGACAGTGAGAGAACTAAACTTTGGACCATGATTAACCACTTCGGTACCGCACTCACCGGCCGCGAACCTTGCCCACAGCCGGCACTCATAGTCCAAATGATAGTTTGTGCTGTGCAGTGACGACGAATCCATTTTGTTCTTTGTGATGAGGAAAGCTTTAAACAGGAGTTCTCAAACTACGGCCCACGGGCCACATGCTGACCGCTTAGGACATTTATCCAGCCCACCGGGTGTTTTTGCCGCCGTTGCCTGTCCTGCTTAGTAGCCGACTCATCCTGGGCCCACAGTGTGCACTCTCCAACGGTCTGAGGGACAGTGAACTGGCTCCCTGTTTAAAAACTTTGAGGAACCCTGGAAAGCACTGAAAGCTTGTTTTACTTTACAGGCAGCTTTACTTGTAATGTAAATCAGAATAGGTAACATATACATATATATTTTCATTACGTTATTTTTAAATGTTCACAATTTTATTTTGATAAATGAAAAATTAGAAAAGTCATATCACGGCTATTGGCTAAAGTTACTGTGCGCATTCATCTGTGACTATAGTCGACGCTGGTACCGAAGTGGTTAATCCCTCCAACACCATCTGTCCTTCTGCCGGTTGGGGGGAGATGGCAGTTCAGCCTCACTACAAAGTGGGGATGCTTAGCCCCGTTCCCAAGGTGCTGAGTGGTCAACAGGTCACTTAGAGAAGGAAAGCAGGCTCACTACAATTGGAAATACTGTCCCGTCATTGTGTTGAAGAGGAGACTAAAAACAGAGAGGGGAGATGCCACGCACTCATGTCCAGCTGGGTTTAGAGAGGACTGGTTTTCCTGTGCTTCGACTCTGTTAGCAGAGACTTATGAAGTCCAGATATTCCCAGGAAGAGAGGCAGGAGGTGGCTTAGTATGGACCAATTTTTCTTGAGATAAGGATGGGCCAGGCCCTGGGGCAGCCTGCATCCATTAGATTTGGGGCACATCACTGTGGGGTCCAGGAGTTCTTAGGAATATTTCTCCTAACTTAGAGCTGTGAAAGGGAACGAAGAGTTGTGCCACTCCATTAAGGCTATTTCTCATCCTGAACAGACGTAAAACTACTATCTGAACATATTTTGCCAAAATGCAACAAGAATCTGTCAGAGGTGACGGACTGCATGGAGCATGCGCTGACGGCCTGCCACACCCGCTACTCAGCTGGCTGGGATGCCAAGCTCCTCTACCTCCCCATGAGCTACGTGCCCACCTTCCTGGTGGACGTCATCCTCACCTGGGTCCTTCCCAGGCCGGCCAAAGCCCTGTGAAGCCAGGACTGTGGTGCTTGTTTGGGTGGGGTTGGATGCTGTGTGAGAGGGGATATGAGCTGGAGTGAGAAATAGGGTGGAGGGAGGGAGCTGTCATGTCATCAAGTCACCTGTCCTACCTGCATCCTTCCTTCATGGCCATGGTTCTCCTGGGATTTCATCCAGGCCCCCAGATATGTTAGTAGGAAAGTGCCAAGTTATGCAGCTGAGAAACAAGAAGTCAATAGTGCTCCTGGTTGTCTTGTTGCCTTGGATGGCCACTCAAGGCTCTGAGGCTCTTGGGACAATGGTGGGGGAATGACTGGGGAGGGTGTGAGCTGGTGGACGGAAGTTTAGCCCATACCTTGTCTGCCTGCTGCTCCCCTCCTCAGGGTGTGCTTTAGCCTGGTCAGTCTACACCCTCCCACAGGGCATAAATCGCTTGGAGGTGGTCAGGGACCTCTCCTGCCTCTGAAGATACCCGTGTACATGGGGTTGGGATGGGGAGAAAACCATCAACCTGGCTCATCCTCCTCAGGTGTCAACTTAGCAGGCATTGGCGGGAAGGTGCTCTCAATAGGGGTCTTTCCAGAAGACACATAACCAGGGTTTCACATGATTTTAACACATGGAGTCCCTTGGATTTTGTTGCCCTTGAAACACTTGATAAGTTCAGCCATGATCAGGGATTTTATTTTATTTTTTTCTGTTACTACCCAAATTCTTAGTAGTGGGATTTTAATCTCTTAGGAAAGCTACCCTTGGATTTTAGACATAATGGATGAAATCCCTGTCTGAGTCAGGGTTTCCTCATCCGGCTCAGCACCCAGAATTCAGTCCTCAGAAAGCTCAGTCTCTGACAGTCTCTAGGACTCCAGGGAAAAGGTAAAGTGGCCAAGGTCCCCTCCTGATGCAGTATTTGTCTGCAAAGAAGGAGGACGAGATCCCAAAGGGGGAGTCTGACCTCAGAGGCCAGGAAAGGAGACAAGGGAGAGAGTTATGGCTGGAAAACTGCCAGAAGGAAACTTCCGGGGTATGTGGGAATTAGGAATGAAATGAGTTACACAAAGCAGGTGTAATAGCTCTTACACTTCTTTGCCCTGAAGATACTCTTCCCTTAGCTGTGGATGGCATCCGGGAGTTGGGGTGCAGACCTATAGGATCAAGAGGCTGGTGCTGTCTCGGAAGTCAGGGGATAAGAGGGATGACCCAAGGAGGGGTTTGAAGAGGACAGGTGGATTCTAAGCCCTTCCTGCCATGGAGGCCAGTGGCAATGTTCCCTTATCAGGGGGTTTCTCAAGTGCTGGAGTCAGGAATAGACAGAAGGACAGGCAAGCAAGAGTATAGCAAGAAAGACTGGCAGGCCCAGATCCTTTCCCTGGGGTGGCTGAGCCTTCCTGCCCTCACCAGCACCTGCTTTTTGTCGCCCAGGGATCTACCATCACCTACAGTGACTGCCCTTCCCTAGTTGCCCTCCCTCAGGCCCCCAACCCCACACCCCTGACACCTACGTCTCCACTGACATGGAATGACAGTCATGTTTGGACCCTTGTCTCTCATTTTCTGCTCAATTATGCTGAGGGCCTGTCTGCACTGGGGTAACTTCCCAGGAATTCCCGGGGCTTCCTCAGACCCCACTCTGAGTACTCAGTGTTCTGGGGTTGCTGTGAGTGTGGTCTCTACAGAGAAAGCATTTGCAGAAGGGGACACAGATTCCCGGGTTAACGTCCCTTTGTAGCTGGGAGGCACCTGCCTAGCTCTTGGTTTTCTTCCCTCAGTGTAACAGCTGAGGACATGGAGCCTTCAGGGGATCTTGTGCTGTTGAGCAGATCCGTGTTGAGTGTGAAAACAGCAAAGTGAGCTCAGATTCTCCGAAAACGTGAAATGGGCATTGGTGTGGAGCACGTCAGTGCTGAAGCCGTGAAGATGGCCAGGGAGGGTCGTCCTGGAGGACCAAGGCCCTGAAAGCTGTAGGGTCAGGCCACTGAGTGTCCTTCCATGTTGCCCCACTCAAATGCCACGCAACAGTTTCAAATGCGATCTGAAGACAGCAGACTTTTTTTTTTAAACAAATAATTCCTTCTCTCTAAACACACGGACACACACACACACAAACACATCTGCCATGAATACAAACTGAGATGAAAGAAGAGGCTGACATTCGCTTGATAGCTCACTGGGTAGATGTTGAGGAGGTTGGAGTCACCCCCAGGAGTGCTCTCCAGAGAGTCAGGGAGCTGTGCAGGTGCAACCCCTGGCCCTCCACACTGGGCTTCACAGGGGTGTGCAGCTGCACCGAGGCTCAACCCCTATCAAAAGTCAGGGATTATGAGTCAATGGGGCCACCATTGCCATGAGAAAATAATCATGGCCATAAATAAAGTCTAAAGTAAAGCAATGCATGTCCCCACCCCCATTACGAATTCTCAGCAGAGTCTCCTTTTTCTTCCCTCCTGGCATCTTTTCTCAATGAGGCAGTTAGGTCCAGTCCCATGGAGCTGTGCAGGGACTGGAGCCCAATGCCACAGTGTCCTGGGTGCCACAGAAGCTGCCTTCACTGAGTCCATCTGCTGTCCTGGTCGTCTCTGGGGAGCACAGGGCTGTCCGGTCCCCAGCAAAAACTGTCCTCCCCTCCTGCCTCCTGATATCCAATACCTGCAGGGCATGTGGCCCTTCCTTTGCTGGTCCCCAGCCCAGACTCAGGAGTGGCTGCAGGAAAACAGGACTAGATACAGGTTGCCATGAAGCCCCATCTTGCTGTGTGTTCCAGGTTGGCTTTTCCTTCTTAAACCTGCTCTTCTTCCGGATACCTTTCCTGGATGGAGAAGGGGCAATGGGTGGAGACAGTGGTCACCAAGAGGCTGAGCTGGGCTCTCCTGGGTGGTTGGTTTCAGGTGGGGTATGCCCACACTCTGGGCCTCGCCACGAGGAGATGCTTGTCTGTTAGGGCACCCAGAAGCTCAGAAGTGTGGCCCTGGGGCTTAGCCAAACTTGTCTCCCAGGACGGCTGAGGTTGTCATTGTTATGGGGCTTCTGCTGGGTTCTTACTGGAAGGACCTGGGCGAGTGTAAGTCTCCACGGGAAAGTCGGCTTCAGAGGATTTCCCATTCTGCCCAAGAGTCCAGTTGAGGCCGTGTCTCTCCTTCTGACTGTTCCCTTGGAACTTCCTGAAATTGCTGCTGACTCTGCAGTGGACTGGAAAGCTCCTGGCATCCCAGCAAAGGGTCACACTACTGTCAACATGAGCAAGGGTGAGCAGTGAGTGTGAGGATTGGGAAAAGTACCTGTCCATGCCCATTGAGAATTCATGGTTGAAGGAAGTGGAAGTCCCTGACAATATTTGGGATTTGTTACTGGCAGAGCAGGGTCCAGAACAGAAGGGCAGAGCGCAGTGTACTCAGCACCCAGGGCGGGGGAAAGGGCGTCTGCAGGAGGGGAATTATAAACTCTGTGACACCTGCTTCATGTGGGTCATTCTACTGCTCCCTCCCAGCAACTCTGGGAGTTTCTTTCCTGTGGGTTCCCAGCCCCATTTCCTTTCTCTCCACTTTCTTACTGCTGATGTCTGACTGCCCCTTTCACAACTCATATTCCTTCTTCAGAGAACTACACTAGCAGGAGGGGACCTATTTATGCCATACTTTTTACCTTTTCCTTCTCCCCACTTCTCAAGGAAGACCCACATCAGCATAATACTAACTTGCTTCCTGGCCCATCAACTAGTTTATTGCCTGCCATCAGCATAACACTAAATCTATTGCTGGGAGCAGCAACATAAAATCTATTGCTGGGGGACACATCAACTTACCTACACCTAGTACCCCATGCCTTGGACCACCCCAACTTAATAAAAGTGGGAAAAATTGGGTAGACGGTACTCAGAATTTGGTGGTGAGGCCCCTCTGAGCCTGCCAGAGAAGTAAACTTTGATTCTCCGACTCTCTGTGTGCCACTCGGTTTGTCCTCAGGACCACCTGCTGTAATGCGGGCTGTAACATTTTGGTTCCCTGACTGGGAAAATCGACTGCATTGGTCCCTAGAAGCCAAGGATTCGGGGGCAGGCGCAGCAACCGGTAGGATCTCAGTGACAGAAGCGAACCAGCGCCAATCGCCATTTTGTGGAATATCTTCACTCCTCACTCCCGCCAGCTGCGGGGTCCCGAACTCACCCAGACACCTGGAGGGAAGGACAAGTCAAATCAGGTCTGGAGGCATCGGACCAGGTAAGGTCCTGGGACCCGTCCAAGTCAGGCTGGTCAGATGACAGAAGAGGAGCTTGATCCTCTCCTGAGTGCAGGGAATTCCCTGGGTGGGAATGTGTAACCTCCGTCTGTGTGAGTGAGTGACGAATGACTGTTTGTGTTTTCATGGCTATGGCTACAGAACCTGAGATTCTCCTCACCTGCGATTCTGTGGCGGTATCCTATGGCAATGTAAGGCTGGTGCTGGGCCCCCCTCCCCACCCTAGATCAAAAAGAAAAGGCTCAAAAGACCAGACCTGCCAAGGACAACTGCCAGGCCCCGCTGAACACAACATCACCTGGATATCCACGACCCAACCTGCCAAGTACAACTACCAGGGCCCACTGAAAATAACACCTGGTTACCCATGACCAGACCTGCCAAGTACAACCAAGACTGCCAGGGCCTGCTGAAAACAACAACACGTGGATATCCATGACCAGACCTGCCAAGGACATCTGCCAGGCCCTGCTGAAAACAACAACACCTGGATATCGACCCAGATAAGAAAGTTTTTGGTTCCTGGATCTTGCAAATACCGCCAGGCCCTCCTATTTCTCAATAACTGCCATAGGTCACAGTGGAAAATCCCCAGCTCTTCCTGCCAAAAGTTCCTAGCCTGCCCCAAACAGTATAAAAGCCTTAACTCCCTCCAAACTGAGCAACCTCTCGGTCCCCACTTCTCTTGAGACCCGAGAACCCCATTCAGGAGCACTCAATAAAGCCACATTGTTTGCCCCCCCAACCCCCCGTTTCTTTTCCTGCCAAAAAAATTTACAGGCGTAAAATAGTGATTCACTCTTTCAAAGGGAATGATGAGGCCTGGGATTTATAAGGGTACACCTTAGCCAAGATGCCTAAGTTCCCACGAGGGACACAGCCAGGTGGACACCTGAGAGAAAACCTGCTCCCCTTGTCTGTTAAATTGTGACACCATTCAAGGGTCTAGAATGAGTAGCATAGAATCTAAGCCTACAGTCCTGAATGCATGTTAAAGAACTTTAAGAAAAGTTTCACAATAGATTATGGCATCACACTGAGCCTCAGTAGACTTAGGGCCCTCTGTGAACACGAATGGTCCACATTTGGGGTCAACCGGCTCACAACAGGAACCTTAGACTTCCCTAAGTGCCAGCAGTTTGGAGAATTATGACCGGGACTTCTGGCCAGCCCAACCAATTCCCTTACATAGATTCATGGCTAGAGATTGCTCAGACCATGCCTGCTTGGGTCTGGTTCCATGCTAATAAAGGACAGAGCAGGATTTTGTGGCCCACAGGACCAGAGATTCCAAACTGTCCAAATCTATCTATCAGGAGGATCCCAAAGAGGATCCACCACCACTGCCCTACAACCCTACAGTGACACCTCCTGAAGTACCCTCCAATTCACCAAACACTCCACCACCGTCAGTCTCCCTGTGCCAATTCCAGACCAACCAGGTGTTGACACTCCCATCACCTGCCAGCTACGGTCAGCTCAGGCCCAACATTTAGCCCTCCAGTTGCCGCTGATTGAGATGCGAGTTCCAATGCAGGTTACATATGATGGGTCCATTCAGCCAGGTCAGCCAGTCATGTACGACCAGCCCTCCTCCATCACTGACCTTCTGAACTGGAAGCATAATACCCCGTCATACTGCGAAAACCTCAGGCCCTGGTTGACCTCCTGGAATCCATCTTTCAGACCCACCATTCCACTTGGGAAGATTGCCACCAGCTCCTTTTGACCATTTTTAATATAGAAGAACAATGCCAGATTGTAGCTGGGACCTGGAGGTGGCTCCAGGACCAGGCTCCAGCAGGCATCTTGGACGTGGAGCAGTGGGCACAGACAGCAGCACCTGAGACCAACCCAGATTGGGATTTCAACTCCCTGAGCGGACGAGAGGCACTCAGAAGGTATCAGGAAGCTATCCTTATGGGGTCTGTGAGGGAGCCAGAAAACCAACCAACATGAACAACGTCGCTCTGATCACCCAGAAGCTGGAGGAATCACCGAGTGAATTCTACGAGTGCCTTGTGAGGCCTACTGAGTCTACACACCCTTCGAATCAGAAGCGGCCAAAAATCAGCAGATGATGAATGTCGCATTTGTTGGGCAGTCCTATCCTGACATCTATGGAAACTCCAGAAATTTGATAGGTTTGTAGGAGTGAACATCACGCTGCTGTTGGAAGTGGCCCAGAAGATTCACGTTAATCGAGACCAGACTGCCCAGAGAGAGAGTGACAAGAAAATGAAACAGAAAGCTTCCCTCCTGGCTACTGCCCTCGGAAGACCTGACCCAGCCAAGACACCTGGCCCGCCATGGGAAAGAGGACCCAGGAGACGAGGGACCCTGAAGCCTGACCAGTGCACCTGTTGTAAGGAGTTTGGTCACTGGAAGCATGAATGCCCCAACAAAAGAAACCACTCACCGCCAAACAGGAACCTGCCCAGGGGCTTCCAGCAGGAGCCAGAGACCCAGGACCTCATCTGTCTCACTGGGGTCGGCTGGGAATAGGACCAATCAGACTCGCTCTGACTCTTGACCCAGGGAGCCTATGGTCGTAATGGAAGTGGGGGACCAACCAATAACATCCATGGTGGACCCTGGGGCAGAATGCTCAGTGGTAACAACCCCAGTGGCTCCACTTACAAAGTGGGAGCCACAGGAACTCAAGTAGCTCGACCCTTCTGCCAATCCCGAATATGCCAGATGGGGGGCCTCCAGATAAGACATGAATTCCTATATATACCAGACTGCCCTGTTCCCCTGCTAGGCTGAGATCTCCTGAGTGAACTGGAAGCCCCGATGACCTCCCACCCAGAAGGGACTCATGCTCGGTGCCCCAGAGACTCTCATAATGGAAGCCACCCTCCTTCCAGTCAAAAAGCCCAACGGAGGTGAATACTGGCCCATCTGAGACCCACGACTGATTAATGAGGCCACAGTGACTTTCTACCCAGTGGTACCGAATACATACACCCTCCCGGGCCTCATTCCTTCTGATGCTGCCTGGTTCTCCTGCCTGGGCTTGGAGGATGCTTTCTTCTGCCTGCGGTCACTCCGAAGAGCCAGCCCCTATTTGCCTTTGAGTGAGAGGATTCTCAGACTAGAAGGAGAACCCAGCTGACCTGGATGTGGCTACCACAGGGATTTAAAAGTTCACCAACTCTATTTGGGGAGGCTCCAGCCACTGACCTCACCTCCTTTATGTGAGAAGAATCCTGCTGCACACTTCTACAGTACGTCGATGACCTCCTTCTAGCAAGCCCAACCAGGGAAGATTGCCACTGGGGAACCCGGTGCCTGCTCCAACTGCTCGCTGACAAAGGATACAAAGCCTCCTGGGAAAAGGCACAGATCTGCAGGCAGTCTGCATCTACATGCCAAAGATGTGTTACAGTCAGGCTCAGGTGTGCCAGTGGGAAAGAAATACTGGACTCGCACCATTACAGACCTCTGCATATTGCACACGATTTTAAAATTCATAAGCGACTATAACCTGGAGAGCAACAACTCACATAATGGGCTTACGAGGCTATCACACACTGGGAAATGATGCCCTATAGTAGATATATAAGGGATAAAAGTGGGGAATGATAAAAGAAACCCCCATCTATTACTTGGCGCATCAGGCACCAGAGACCCCCACTTCTCAATGAAGACCCACATCAGCATAATTCTAACCTGTTTCCTGGCCCATGGATTGGTCTATTGCCTGGCTTCAGCATAACACTAAATCTATTGCCTGGCACATCAACTAACCTACACCTGATACCTCAACCCTCAGACCACACCAACTTAATAAAAGTGGGAAAAATCGGGTAGACAGTGCTCAGAATTTGGTGACCAGGCCCCTCTGAGCCTGCCAGCTAAATGAACTTTCATTCTCTGACTTGGCTTGTCCTCGGGACAACCCGCTGTAACACTTGCTGTAACAAAGAGACAACAGTGTCATGAGATTTCTCATTTTGCCTCCAAATCATCTTTTAAATATTTGAAACTTCTAGTTAAATTTCAGACAGGGGAAATGAAGGAGTGAAGGATGTGTCATCCTACCATCTGTCAGGTTGGTGAATCGGTTATTCGAGTTAAAAACATGGGGGAAACTAGTGTCAGAGCAGGCGAGCTGATCTGTCTCTTCCTGCGTGCAGCAAGTGAAAAAGATTCCTCTGGGAGGGGACCCTCTCCACTCTAGGGTAAGAAAATGACCCTCAAGAGACTTGAAATGAGAGGGCTGATACACCCAAATAAACACACTCACAGTAATCCTATCTGCCACCTGTTTTACAGCCCCCACATGTCTCCCAGTGACTCCTCTAAAAACTTTACTGCTCCTAGCCACACCGTCTTCGCCTGTCATTTCTTCTCAGATTTATTAGTCGCTGTCTAAAAATTACAAAAACATATTTGCTCGGCCAATTCTTTGGACTTCACTCTCCTGTGAACCTCCCCATGTGCATGTAAAACTAATGAAGTTTGTATCTGTCTGGTGACAATTGGTTTTTAGTTCCAACTAAAGAGCCAGATAAAAGCAAAGGGGGTCAGGGATGACCCTCGCTCTGCTGCCTTGTGCAGGGGTCAGAGTGGAGATATGGGGAGAAGTGGGGGGCTCCAGAGGACTTCAGTTCTGCTCCAGGGTGCAGTTGAGGCAGTGCCCTCCCTCTCACTGCTCCCTTGGGGCCTCCTGGGATTGCTGCAGACAGTGAAGTGGACTGGGAAGCTCCTGCCACCCAGCAAGGGGTCACACTGCTGTCAGGATGAGCAAGGGTGAGCAGGGGGTGTGAGGATGGGGAAATGCATCTGTCCATGGCCATTGAGAATTCATGGTTGAAGGAATGGAAATCCCTGACAATATTTGGGATGTGTGACCCGGCAGGGGAGGGTCCAGAGCAGGAGGGCAGAGGACAGTGTACCCAGCACCCATGGCGTGGTGGAAAAGGCACCTGCAGGAGGCGAATGGTAAACACTGTGACACCTGCTTTGTGTGGGTCGTTCCTCTGCTCCCTCCCTGTGACTCTGGCAGTTTCTTTCCTGTGGGTTCCCAACCCTGTTCCCTTTCTCTCCCCTTTCTTGCCACTGAGGTCTGACTGCCCCTTTGGCATCTCATATTCCAGCTTTCCAGAGAACTACTCTAGCAGGAGGGAACCTACACCTCCCTATTATTTTTACCTTCTCCTACCAATCCTGGAGAGACTGGCAGTGAGTTAGTTTCCTGAGTGATTCTGGGTGCTGACCTGATGTGGAAACCCAGGCTCAGAGAATGGTTTCAAACTAATATCCCTTGAATCCAGGTGTGGCTTCCCAGTGGGTCTTCTCTGTGCAGCCCAGGATGTCACTGTATGAAATGTGCAGAGACAGTTCTGACCCTCCAGGTTAGATGGAGTGCTATGTGTGTGATGGTGTGCATGTGTGTGCACTGGTATGAAGACCTGTGTGGACGCTCATGTGTGCACCTGTATGGACACCTGTGTGGGCACAGCAGGGCAGAGTGACATTGGTGGACTAGGGAGGCATTGCTGAGCAGTAATATTTTCTTATGGGGCAGGACTTCAGGTCTTTCAAGGGTGTGTATCAGAACTTGCAACAGCAGTGCCAAGCGTAGGGTGTAGGGTGAGGCAAGGGAGGGCGTATCTGTAGATTTTCCTGCCAACTACCACTGTATGCTTTCCATAGTCCTCCTGTCTCACTTAATACTAGCCATAGTCTCCTTGTACCCTAGTCTGTGTGTTTCATTCCCCAAAGCCATGTGGCTGTACCTGGTGGCTCTCATGGGCCTGTACTACCTTGTGCGCTCATACCGGGAGAGGCAGGTGGTGAGCCACCTCCAAGACAAGTTCGTCTTCATCACGGGCTGTGGCTCTGGCTTCGGGAACCTGCTGGCCAGACAGCTGGACATGCTAGGCATGAGGGTGCTGGCTGCGTGTAGGACAGAGAAGGCGGCCGAGCAGCTGAGAGCCCAGGTGTCAGACAGGCTGGATATGGTGACTCTGGATGTCACCAACACAGACAGCATCGCTGCAGCAACCCAGTGGGTGAAGGAACGCGTGGGAGACAGAGGTACCCCCCAGATTCCTCTTTGTGTCTCTTTCCCCTCTCCCTCTGGGAAGGGAAACACTCTGTCTGCTAACTGGGAAGATTCCCAAGGTATCTGGATTCTCAAGGACTGTGAGCTCAGCGTTTTCCGGAGCAGAAGTCCTAGAGTGATTGTGCCTGAGCCACAGGGTCCGAGGAGCACAGCTTGTGTTTAGGGTCGACTCTCTGCAGGAAGGTTGGGCCCTTGAGCTAGACCTTGAGCCTGGCATGGGACAGTGGACACCTGGGCCAGGCTGGAGCCAGGCTCATGATCTTAGCATTTCTTATTGGTTCTTTCACACTTATTCCCCTGAGGGCGCTGACATTGTCTGTCCTCACTTGACTCATGAGGATGGAGGTTTAGAGCGCTGAAGGGTCTTCGTATGAAATACTTAGTGATAATTCCTGTTCTTCTGCTACATTACGCTGCCTGTTCCTTTTGTGAAAACAGAGATGATGGATTTCTTTATTCTGATCAGAAATGTAAAACATGCTCGTTGAGGAAAACATTGAAGAGGATAAAGGTAAAACAACATTCACAGTAATCCCACCCTCCAGAGTTAATTACTCTCTACCTCATGTGTACTGGGATCAGCTTTATACCATCCAATCTCTTCCAAAGTATAATATTCAACGTCTGCATATCATGGTGAGAGAATATAATTTATTTAAGCAGTCCTATGTTGTTGGATACTGAACTTAGTTTCCCACTTTTCTTGGCATAAACAACATCTCAGCAAAGATTCTGTAATAAGGTTTGTTTACATGCTTAGTAATGTTAGTCAAGTAAAATAATTGGATCAAAGAATACTCATTTCCCTCTTTTTTTTTTTTTTTTTGAGACAGAGTCTCACTTTATTGCCCAGGCTAGAGTGAGTGCCGTGGCGTCAGCCTAGCTCACAGCAACCTCAAACTCCTGGGCTCAAGCAATCCTGCTGCCTCAGCCTCCCAAGCAACTGGGACTACAGGCATGCGCCACCATGCCCGGCTAATTTTTTTATATATATATTAGTTGGCCAATTAATTTCTTTCCGTTTATAGTAGAGATGGGGTCTCGCTCTTGCTCAGGCTGGTCTCGAACTCCTGAGCTCAAATGATCCGCCCACCTTGGCCTTCCAGAGAGCTAGGATTACAGGTGTGAGCCACCGCGCCCGGCCTCTTTTTTTTTTTTTTTTGAGACAGATTCTCGCTTTTTTGCCCAGGCTAGAGTGAGTGCCGTGGCGTCAGCCTAGCTCACAGCAACCTCAAACTCCTGGGCTCAAGCAATCCTGCTGCCTCAGCCTCCCAAGCAACTGGGACTACAGGCATGCGCCACCATGCCCGGCTAATTTTTTTATATATATATTAGTTGGCCAATTAATTTCTTTCCGTTTATAGTAGAGATGGGGTCTCGCTCTTGCTCAGGCTGGTCTCGAACTCCTGAGCTCAAATGATCCGCCCACCTTGGCCTTCCAGAGAGCTAGGATTACAGGTGTGAGCCACCGCGCCCGGCCTCTTTTTTTTTTTTTTTTGAGACAGATTCTCGCTTTGTTGCCCAGGCTAGAGTGAGTGCCGTGGCATCAGCCTAGCTCACAGCAACCTCAATCTCCTGGGCTCAAGCAATCCTGCTGCCTCAGCCTCCCGAGCAGCTGGGACTACAGGCATGCACCACCATGCCCAGCTAATTTCTTCTATATATATTAGTTGGCCAATTAATTTCTTTCTATTTGTAGTAGAGACAGTGTCTTGCTCTTGTTCAGGCTGGTTTCGAACTCCTGACCTTGAGCAATCCGCCTGCCTCGGCCTCCCAGAGTGCTAGGATTACAGGTGTGAGCCACCACGCCTGGCAAAGAATACGTATTTCTTAAAGGCCATGAATGGTTTCTGTGTGGGGTAAGGACTAATATTGCAAGGCCTTATTCTTTTTCCAATATTGCTACATTCAAACTCTGTCTAACTGCACCCTCAGCCCTGGCCCACCAAAAACCCTGGCCCAGCTGAGCCTGGGTCTGTAGGTGGGGAAGTCAGACTATTTCAAATCCTTGCTGGTGTGTTTTTGTTCTTGCATATCAAGCACACAGTCTTCATGAAGGTTAAGCGTGGGGGGAGCCCTGAGGTGATGTCAAGGGTGGACTTTAGGGAGAGTGGGAGGAGAGGTTGACACTGCCTGGGGCCAAGGGTGCCATCTGGACACTCTTGTGGGTTGAGACCTCCTCCCTGTCTGCCCTGTGTGTCCACTCCATGGTGAGCTTTGGAATTCCTAGGTAGTGACAGTCAACTTTGCTTCCTGAGCAAATATTGCCTCATATTCGTGCACGTTGCATCACAGCTTGTCCCTAGATGTCCAAAGGTGGCCGTTCTCTATGCTCCCTGAGTCTTAGGGTTTTCAGTGTGTCTCTGCCAACCACGATATAGAAAACAATTTTTCACGGGTCTGTTTGTCTTTTCCTTCTATTCTTTCTCTTCTCTGCTTTTCCCTTTCCTTCTTTTACCCCATTCCTCTTTTACTGTCTCTGTGTCTCTCCCCTCATGAGATATTTGATGAGCACTCACTCTATTTTCTCAAACTCTGTCCATGCACTTAACAAAGTTGGGTTTTTTTGTTTGCTGATTTCCAGGCACTGTGAGCAGAGATGACAAGGAACATCCCAAAATCTAATACCTTGAAGAATATGCAAACCCTAACACCCTTAAGTCACCACGTCCTCATTTCTTCCCCCTACTCTTTTCCCCATATCAGTAGCACATTCTTCTTGACTCCATAAATAAACTCAGTAGGAATGCGAACTTAAATCCTAGCTCCATGCCCACCACTCACACACAACTCAGTGTTGCTCTCTCAATTTCCCACTGTCCCCAGGACTCTGGGGCCTGGTGAATAACGCTGGCATCTATGGCCCCTCGGCCCCCAATGAGTGGGTGACCAAACAAGACTTTGTGACCACACTGGACGTGAACCTGCTGGGGGTGATTGAGGTGACTCTGAGCCTGCTGCCCTTAGTGAGGAAGACGAGGGGCCTCGTGGTCAACGTCTCCAGCGTTGGGGGTAGATTGTCTGCCGCAGGTGGTGGCTACAGCATCTCCAAGTACGGCGTAGAGGCCTTCTCGGACTCCCTCAGGTATTGCCCTGGGATAGGGCCCTGCCTGAGTCCTCCTGTTCCAGGTTCTTCTGTGGGTGCCTTTGCAGCAGTTTGATTTCATCACAGATTTAGAGGCCCTGTGTTCAAGATCCACTTCCAGGCTTTTTGGCCCTTCCCCCTTTCTGGATTTAGCCAGCCATTCCCTTTGACCTCCTGTCCCTGTTCCGGTAGAGCAGGGGCCTAAGGACTAAGAAATTTTGTAAGCTCTTTCTGAGCCTTCTGAGGAGGCCGACAGACAGGACATGTGTGAAGCAGATTGGAAGTGGGATACGCTGGCTGCTGAGCCCATGTCTGCAGCCACTGACATGCTCGGGTGCAGGGAGCCCTTGAGGGGCGGGTGCGGCCTCTGACTCAGCACAGCAACAGCAGCGGGCACTAGTGTGAGAGCAGCAGCAGCGCAGCCTAGGACAGCAGGCTTTGCTCCTTGACCCAGAAACTAGGACAGCTGAGAGGGAGAGGGACAGGAGAGAGAAAACCATTGTTGCCAACTCTTATGGGTGTTGTGACCAAGTCAGCCATGGTGTCCTGCCAGGCCCCCGATTGGTGAGGGTCCTGCCTGTGAGATCTGAGCTGAGAACTGAAGACCTGGCACCTGCTAAGGAGGGGCGGGCCGGGCTCCTGATGACAGGACAGTGTCACTCCCAGGCAAGGGTGAGTGTTAGCGGACCACCTGTGCTGCGGAGTTCTTGGGCTAAACAACAAGGCCAGAAGAGGTGTGGGGGCTAGAGAGGCTGGAAGCAGTGGGATGTGGAGTATCGTTGGTTCTGGACACGTGCTGTTCTTCATGTTGATGGCAGGGAAAACAGAGCTAGGATGTACTCAGGGCGAGTATTAGGTCTAAGGGGCATCTAGACACTGCGGGCTGCAGGGAGCAGAACAGCTGTGCGTGTGGGGAGCCCAGATTGAAGGCAGAGGGATGCTCCCCAGAAGACAGCCCCAGCACACCCACTGAGAGATGGCCAGAGAGTCACTAGGGCAGGAGAGGGAGGAAGGGGACAGGGGAGCATAGAGGGTGAAATGGGCAAATCCTGGTGATGCCCTGGTTGTGAGGGGTGAGGGGGAGATAGCCCAGCAGTGGTGCCTGGCAGCTGCCTCCAGGAGATTCCGAGCTAGTGAGCTCAGTGTATAAGTTATGTCAACCCCACACACAGGGAATGTAATGGTCACAATTTCTGTCCGCCTTCTGCTACACCTACCAACATGCTATGCTTTCTGGCTTATTCTACCACCACCCTGTGTTGGATGTTCATTAGGTTTATATGTGTTTTGTGTTTGCTACAAGACCTCTGAACTCCTTGCCTTCTGCCTGTCTGTCTCCCAGGAGGGAGCCCTTTGGGGTGAAAGTGGCTATAATTGAACCCGGTTTCTTCAAGATGAACATGAGCAACACAGAGAGAGTTTTGCTGCAGGTCCAGGAGGTATGGGACCAGGCCCCACCCGAGATCAAGGAGACCTATGGCGAGAAGTATTTGGCATCCTGTGAGTGCACTGTGGACAGTGAGAGAACTAAACCTTGGACCATGATTAATGCCTCTAACACCGTGAGGATCTCTCCTCCTGCTGGATAGGGGGGAGAGGGAAGTTCAGCTTCACCATAAAGCGGGGACGCTCAGCCTCATTCCCAAGGTGCTGTGTGGTCAACAGGTCACCTTGAAAAGGAATCCAGGTTCACTACAATTGGAAACACTGTCCCGACATTATTTAGAAGAGGAAACTAAAGACAGAGAGGAAAGATGCCATGCACTCATGGCCAGCTGGGTGTAGAGAGGACTGGTTTTCCTGTGCTTCGACTCTGTTAGCAGAAACTATGGAGTCCAGATATTCCCAGGAAGAGAGGCATGAGGTGGCTTAGTGTGGACCAATTTTTCCTGAGATAAGGGTGAGCCACACCCCTAGGGATCCTGCATCGAGTAAATGTGGGGCACATCACTGAGAAGATCCAGGAATCTTAGTAAATTTCTTCCTAACTTACAGCTGTAAAAGGGAGCGTTGGGTTGCGCCACTCAATTAAGGTGTTTTCTCATCCTGAACAGACCTGAAACTACTATCTGAACACATTTTGCCAACATGCAACAAGAATCTGTCAGAGGTGATGGACTGCATGGAGCATGCGCTAATGGCCTGCCACCCCTGCACCCGCTACTCAGCCGGCTGGGACACCAAGCTCCTCTACCTCCCCATGAGCTACATGCCCACATTCCTAGTGGAAACCGTTGTCAGCTGGGTCCTCCCAAGGCCAGCCAAAGCCCTGTGAAGCCAGGACTGAGGTGCTTCTTTGTGTGGGGTTGGATGCTGTGTGAGAGGGGATGTGTCCTGGGGAGAGAAATAGGGTGGAGGGAGGGAGCTGTCATGTCATCAAGTCACCTGCCCTACCTGCATCCTCCCCTCCTGGCCATGATTCTCTTGGGATTTCATCCGGGCCCCCAGATATGTTAGTAGGAAAGTGCCACGTTATGCAGCTGAGAAACAAGAATCCAATAGTGCTCCTGGTTGTCTTGTTGCCTTGGGTGGCCACTCAAGGCTCTAAGGCTTTTGGGACAATGGTGTGGGGAGAATTTGGAGAGTGTGAGCTGGTCAACGGACGTTTAGCCCACACTTTCTCTGCCTGTTGCGCCCCTCCTCAGGGTGTGCTTTAGCCTGGGAAGTCTACACCCTCCCACAGGGTAAAAATGCTTGAAGGTGGTCAGGGACCTCTCCTGCCTCTGAAGATACCTGTGTACAAGGGTGGGGACGGGGAGAAAACCATCAACCTGGCTCGTTGTCCTCAGGTGTCAACCTAGCAGGCATTGGCAAGAAGGTGTCTCAATAGGGGTCTTTCCAGAGGACACATAACCAGTGTTTCTTGTGACTTGAACCCATGGAGTCCCTTGGATTATGTTGCCCTAGAAACACTCGATAAGCTCAGCCATGCTCAGGGATTTTAATCTCTTAGGAAAGCTACATTGGATTTCAGACATACTAGATGAAATCCCTCTCAGAGTCTGGGTTTCCTCATCTGGCTCAGCACCCAGAATTCACTCGTCAGAAAGCTCAGTCTCTGACAGTCTCTAGGACTCCAGGGAAAGGGGCAACACAGTGGGCAAGGTCCCCTCCTGATGCAGGAATTCTCTGTAAAGAAGGAGGACGAGATCCCAAAGGGGGAGTCTCTCTCAGAGGGCAGGAAGGAGACAAGGGAGAGAATGGTGGCTGGAAAACTGCCAGAAGGAAACTTCCAGGGTTTGTGGGAGGGAGGAATGAAATGAGTTACACAAAGCAGGTGTGATAGCTTTTACACTTCTATGCTGTGAAGATACTCTTTCCTTAGCTGTAGATGGCATCGGAGAGTTGGGTGCAGACCTATGGGATGTAGAGGCTGTTGCTTTCTTGAAAGTCAGGGGGTGAGAGGGATGAGCCGAGGAGGGGTTTGAAGAGGACAGGTGGATTCTAAGCCCTTCTGGTCATGCACAACAGTGGCCATGTTACCCTATGTGGGTTTTCTCCAGTGCTGCAGTCACAGGAATAGACAGAACGACAGGTAAGCAAGGGGATGGCAAGAAGGACTGGCAAACCCTTCCCTGGGGCAGCATCTGCTCTGTGTACCCCAGGGATGGACCCTCACCTATAGTCACTGCCCTGCCTCAGTTTCCCTCCCTTGGACCCACAACTCCACATCCCTGACAACTACCTCTCCACTGGCATGGAGTGACAGTCATGTTTGGACCTCTCCACTGGCATGGAGTGACAGTCATGTTTGGACCCCAGTAATCTTTGAGTTGAGAATTCTTTCTCATCCTGAGGTACAAATTCCCACCCTAACAGTATGTTTATTATTTATTTGCAGGATAGACTTAAATCTAAATGAAAAATACTGGCATTGTAAATGTTTTTAAGATATGGATGATTTTGATCTACAAAAGTAGCAATAATCTTTATTTATAGCACTGCTCATTCTCTGCTAATTTATGCTGAGCGCCTGTTGTGTGCTGGGAAAATGCCCAGTAATTCCCGGGGCTTCCTCAGATCTGGCTCTGAGTCCTCTGTGTTTTGGGGTCGCAGTGAGTGTGGTCTCAATAGAGAAAGCACTTGCAGAAGGGGACACAGACTCCTCGGCTAAGGTCCTTTTGTAGCTGGGAAGTATCTCCATAGGTGTCTTGGTTTTCTTCCCTCAGTGTAACAGCTGAGGACACGGACCCTTCAGGGGACCTTGTGCTGTTGAGCAGATCCGTGTTGGGGGTGAAAACAGCAAGTGAGCTCAGAGTCATGGAAAACGTGAAGTGGGCATTGGCGTGGAGCACGTCAGTGCTGAAGCCGTGAAGATGGCCGGGGAGGGTCGTCCTGGAGGACCAAGGCCCTGAAAGCTGTAGGGTCAGGCCACCGAGTGTCTTTCCATGGTGCCCCACTTGAAATCCATGGAACAGTTTCAGATGCAATCTGAAGACACCAGACACTTTTTAAAAATAAATAATTCCCCTCTCTAAACACACAGCCCTCCCCCCGGCCCACACGTACTAACACACAACCCAGGGATACAAACTGAGATGAAGTAAGAGGCTGACATTCGCTTCAGAGCTCACTGGGTAAATGTTAGGGAGGTTGGACTCACCCCCAGGAGTGATCTCCAGAGAGTCAGAGAGCTGTGCGGGTGCAACCCCTGGCCCTCCACACTGGGCTTCACTGGGGGGTGCAGCTGCAGCGAGGCTCAACCTCTATCAAAAGTCAGGGATTATTAGTCAATGGGGCACCAGTGGCCATGAGAGAACAATCATGCCCATAAATAAAGTCTAAAGCAAAGCAATCACGTCTCCGCTCCCATTCCGAATTCTAAGCAGAGTCTCCTTTTTCTTCCCTTCTGGCATCCTTCCTCAATGAGGGAACCAGGTCCAGTCCCATGGAGCTGTGCAGGGACTGGAGCCCAATGCCACAGTGTCCTGGGTGCCACAGAAGCTGCCTTCACTGAGTCCCTTTGCTGCCCTGGTCCTTTCTGAAGAGAACAGGGCTATGCAGTCCCCAGCAAAAACTGTCTTCCCCTCCAGCCCCTGATATCCAATGCCTGCAGGGCATGTGGCCCTTCCTGTCTGGGTCCCCAGCCCAGAATCAGGAGGGGTTGCAGGAACACAGGTCTGGACACAGGTTGCCATGAAGCCCCCACTTGCTGTGTGTTCAAGGTTGACTTTTCTTACACCCACTCCTCTTCTGGAGACCTATCCAGGATCAAGAAGAGGCAAAAGGTGGAGACAGTGGTCACCAGGAGGCTGAGCTGGGCTCCCCTGGGAGGTTGATTTCAGGTGGGGTCTGCCCACACTCTGGGGCTCGCCACCAGGGGGCGTGTGTCTGCTAGGGCATCCAGAAGCTCAGAAGTGTGGCCCTGGAGCTTAGACAAACTTGTCTCCCAGGACTGCTGAGGTTGTCATTGTCTGGGTTCTTCTGCTGGGTTCTTACCAGAAGGAGCTGGGCGAGTAACTCTCCATGGGAAAGGCCGCTTCAGAGGTTTTCCCATTCTGCCCAAGTGACCCATCAAGGCCATGTCTCTCCTTCTGACTGTTCCTTTGGGACTTCCTGAAATTGCTACTGACTCTGCAGTGGACTGGAAAGCTCCTGCCACCCCAGCAAAGGGTCACACTGCTGTGAGGATGAGCACGAGTGAGCAGTGAGTGTCAGGATTGGGAAAAGTACCTGTCCATGGCCATTGAGAGTTCATGGTTGAAGGGAGTAGAAGTCCCTGACAATATTTGGGATTTGTTACTGGCAGAGCAGGGCCCAGATCAGGAGGGCAGAGCGCAGTGTACTCAGCACCCAGGGTGGAGAAAAGGGCATCTGCAGGAGGTGAACTGTGAACTCTGTGACACCTGCTTCATGTGGGTCATTCTACTGCTCCCTCCCAGCAACCCTGGGAGTTTCTTTCCTGTAAGTTCCCAGCCCCGTTGCTTTTCTCTCCACTTTCTTACTGCTGACGTCTGACTGTCCCTTTCACAACTCATACTCCTTCTTTCCAGAGAACTATCCTAGCTGGAGGGGACCTATTATCATCCACACTTTTTACCTTTTCCTTCAATTCCTAGAGACACTGGCAGTGACTTAATTTCCTGAGTGAATCTGGGTGCTGACCTGATGTGGAAACCCAGGCTCAGAGGATTGGAAACTACTGTGCTTGAACCCAGGTGTGGCTTCCCAGTCCACCTGGGTCTTCTCTGTGCAGCCCAGGAGTGTCACTGTAGGAGATGTGCAGAGACAGTTCTGACCCTCCAGGTTAGATGGAGTGTTATGTGTGCGATGGTGTGCATGTGTGTGCACTGGTATGGAGACCTGTGTGGACGCTCATGTGTGCACCTGTGTGGACACCTGTGTGGGCACAGTAGGACATAGGGACATTGATGGACTATGGAGACATTGCTGAGCAGTAATATTTTCTTATGGGGCAGGACTGTAGGTCTTTCAAGTGAGTGTATCAGAACTTGCAACACCAGTGGAAAACAGGGAGGTGGGTGAGGCATGTGAGGGCTCCATGCCAGAGTGCCTTCAGGTTTTCCTGCCAACTGCCACCCTCTGTGTCCTTTAGTCCTCCTGTCTGAATACTGGCTATAGTCTCCTTGTGCCCCAGCCTATATGTGTCTGTCCTCTCCAAAGCCATGTGGCTGTACCATGTGTCCCTTGTGGGCCACTACTACCTGTGGGCTAGTACCAGGTGAGGCAGGTGGTGAGCCACCTCTGAAACAAATTGTCTTCATCACAGGATGTGAATTGGATTTTGGGAACCTGCCGTCCAGACAGCTGGACATGCTGGGTTTGAGGGTGCTGGGTGTATGTGTGATGACAAAGGGGGCCTAGTGTCTGATGGCCCAGATGTCAGACAGGCTGGAGATGGTGAGCCTGGATGTCACCAAGACAGAGAGCATCTCTGCAGCTGCCCAGTGAGTGAAGGTGCCTGTGGGGCATAGAGGCACCACTCAAATTCCTCTGTTTGTGTTTCCCTCTGTGTTAACGGGACACCTCCTGTCCTATCCCTGGGGAAATGTCCACAGTGTTCCCAGGTTCAAGTCCTCCTAGCTGTCTAGTCTTCCTCACCCATCAGGTCTCCCTGGGCTGGGGCTGTGCATGGGGGGCGCTCCATGCCAGAGAGGGGCTCATGTTCTCAGCATTTCTGCTTGTCCTTACCGGGGCCAACCCGGTCCATGGAGAGTTAACACCATTCCCATGTTCAGAGGACACGAGTTGAGGACTAGTTTTAAAAGACAGATCTAAGAAGGTGTTTTTCTTTCCTTCTCTTTTCATACCACTACTTTGTCTTGTTACGGGGGATGAAAAGGATGTGGATTTCTTTGATCTAAGAATAAATATATTAATAGAACATGATCATTGTAGAAAATACTGACAAGTATAAAGATAGAAGGAAACGTCATCTTCAAATCATTATCTAGACATAAATATGTTTTACATGGTGATGTAATTGGAACTGTATTTTGATCACAGATTGTATCATATTGTATTTTCTCAGAAAAAGATTAACATTTTTCAACATAATGAAAAAGCTTTTTAAGACACAGTATTTAGTGCCGGGCGTAGTAGCTCACACCTGTAATGCTAGCGCTGTCGGAGGCTGAGGTAGGAGGATCGCTATAGCTCAAGATTTGGAGTAGGTCGGGGTGAGGTGGGGCAATATGCATAATCTCAACATTTGTACCCCCATAATGTGCAGAAATAGAAAAAATGAAATACTAGCATTAGTGAAAAAAAGAGTTGGAGACTAACACAAGCAAGAGTGAGCCCACATCTCTACTAAAAATTGAAAATATTAGGCAGGCATGGTGGCGCATGGCTGTAGTCCCAGCTACTGGGCAGGCTGAGGCATGAGGAATGCTTGAGACCAGGAAGTTGAGGTTGCTGTGAGCTAGGCTGACACCACGGCTCTCTAGCCTGGGTGCCACAGTGACACTGTCTCCCAAGAACTTCCTGTAGGAATGTTGTGCCATATTGATTCAGGATCTTCCCAGGCCAGTCCTCAGAAGCCAAATACAGGATTGTTTTCCACGTTCTCCCAAATGTAGGATTTCAGGTCTGTCTTTCCCAACTTAATTCTACCCAGATTTTATCCTTGTCTATTTTTTCTTTTATATTTTTCTGTCTTCCTTACTCTCACTGTCCCCTGTCTCTCAAATCCCATCAATCTATAGATTGAGCACTACATGTATGGGCTTTCCAGAAAATCTCAAAGTTTAGGTGAATGGGCATCATGTCTGCAAGGACCACGTTAATGTGTAAATAACCAAACTTCAGTGTCTGTGTTTCCAGACTAATGGATGCACAATATTTCCCCAACACCAGCTCCTGCTGCCATTGAGTTTGGGGTCAATGCCTGCCATCTAGGAGGCCGAGGGCTGGTACAAGAAGAATAACTGGAGGAGGAGACATAGGCTGTGTCCTCAACAGCTGCATCTTGTGCAGCTCCCTAACCCTGCAGACACCGAGCTGTTACTAGTCTCTCCTAGTCCCCCTTCCAGCACCCACCACCCTGCTGTCACTCTGATGGGCCGGGAACGTGAACCCTAACTGTGTCCACACTGCACAGTCACAACTCAGTGTTGCTCTCTCATCTTCCCACTGTGCCCAGGACTCTGGGGCCTGGTGAACAATGCTGGCATCTTGGTGCCATTGGTCCCCAATGAGTGGTTAACAAAACAAGACTTTGTGACCATACTGGATGTGAACCTGCTGGGGATGATCGAGGTGACTCTGAGCCTGCTGCCCTTAGTGAGGAAGGCGAGGGGTGGCGTGGTCAACGTCTCCAGTGTCATGGGTAGACACTGGGTAGATTGTCTGTTACAGGTGGCGGCTACTGCATCTCCAAGTACGGCGTAGAGGCCTTCTCGGACTCCCTCAGGTATTGCCCTGGGATAGGGCCCTGCCTGAGTCCTCCTGTTGTCATGAGTGGCCACTCAAGCCTTGAATCTCCTAAGTCCTGAGAAACCCACAGAACTGTGGAGCATTGAGCAGGTGGAACCAGGCTCAGTCCACACCTGCTCTGCCTTGTGCCAACTCCCTCTGAGGTGTGCATTCACCTGGCCAGTGTATGCCCTTCCCCAGGATGGAAATGGCTTGGGGAAGCAGGAGCACCCCTGCTCTGATGACACCTGAGCACATGGGCTGAGGGTGGGAGTACAACCCTCGACCCTCAGCCTGACCCCCAACCTCTCCGGAGACAGCTCGGCAGGCATTGACTTGAAGGTGGGATCTTCCGTTGATATCCTGAGAGAAGACACAAAAACCACTTTTTCATTCATCTTGCAACCATGGATGTATGTTAATTGTTTTTGTTTAGAATAAATGCTGCTGGTTCATCCATGCACATTCATTCCAATGGTGGCCTTGGGGCTATATGGTGCAGACCTATGGACACAAGGGGCAAGTGCCTTCACGGAGGTCGGGGGGTGAGAGGGATGACCTGAGTAGGGATATGAAGAGGACAAGTAGAATTTTCTTTCCCCTCTGTCAGCCCTTCCTGCCACAGAGGCCAGTGGCAATGCTTTCCTTTCTAGGCTTTCTTGAGTAGCCTACTGTCACAGGAATATTCCTGTAGACTGGCAAGGAAGAGGGCGGCAATAAGGACGGGCAAGATGCAGATCCCTTCCCTGGGGCAGCTGGGGCTTTCCGCCCTCACCAGCTCCTGCTCTGTGTTCCCCAGGGGCTGACCCTCACCTAAAGTTATTGCTCTTCCCTCTTGTACCATCCATCGTGCCACCAAACCCACAGCCCCCACATGCACCCCTCTAGTGATGTGAAGTAGGGGTCAGATGTGGACCCAGTCTTTCGTTTTCTGCTCCTTTATGCTGAGCACCTATCGTGTGCCGGGAACATTCCCAAGAATTCCCAGGGCTTCCTCAGATCCGGCTCTGAGTCCTCAGTGTTCTGGGGTCGCTGTGAGTTTGGCCGCAACAGAGAAAGCACTTGCAGAAGGGGACACAGATTCCCGGGCTAAGGTTCCTTTGTAGCTGGGAGGCACCTGCCTAGCTCTTGGTTTCTTCCCTCAGTGGAACAGCTGAGGACATGGAGCCTTCAGGGGACCTTGTGCTGTTGAGCAGATCCGTGTTGGGGGTGAAAACAGCAAGTGAGCTCAGAGTCACGGAAAACGTGAAGTGGGCATTGGCGTGGAGCATGTCAGTGCTGAAGCCGTGAAGATGGCCGGGGAGTGTCGTCCTGGAGGACCAAGGCCCTGAATGCTGTAGGGTCAGGCCACTGAGTGTCCTTCCATGCTGCCCGAGTTCAAGGCAAAACAACCATTTCATATGCTATCTGAAGCCACCGGAATTCTTTTTCTGTTTTTTTGTTTTGTTTTATTTTTTTAAGTAATTCCTTCTCTGGAAACACAGATATATCCACACACACACACACCAGGAAAACAAATTGAAATGAAATTAGAGGCTGGGATTCACATGATAGCCATATGGCAGTGGTTTAGGGGGTTAGACTCACCCCCAGGAGTGCTCTGCAGAGAGTGGGAGAGCTGTCAAGGTGCAAACCCGTGGCCCTCTGAGCTGGCCGGTACTGTGGGGTGCGCCTGCATGGAGGTGATCAGTGAACACTGTGACACCTGCTTTGTTTGGGTCGTTCCTCTGCTCCCTCCCTATGACTCTGGCAGTTTCTTTCCTGTGGGTTCCCAACCCCATTCCCTTTCTCTCCCTTTCTTGTCGCTGAGGTCTGACTGCCCCTTTGGGATCTCATAACCCTACTTTCCAGAGAACTACTCTGGCATGAGGTGCCCTACACCTGCCTAAACTTTTTGCCTTCTCCTTCCAATCCTTGAGAGACTGGCAATGACTTAGTTTTCTGAGTGATTCTGGGTGCTGACCTGATGTGGAAACCCAGGCTCAGAGAAGGATTTCAAACTACTGTGCCTTGAACCCAGGTGTGGCTTCCCAGTACACCTGGGTCTTCTCTGTGTAGCCCAGGATGTCACTGTCCGAGATGTGCAGAGACAGATCTGACCCTCCAGGTTAGATGGAGTGCTATGTGTGCGATGGTGTGCATGTGTGTGCACTGGTATGGAGACCTGTGTGGACGCTCATGTGTGGACCTGTGTGGACACCTGTGTGGGCACAGCAGGGCAGAGTGACATCGGTGGACTAGGGAGGCATTGCTGAGCAGTAATATTTTCTCATGTGGCAGGACTGGTGGTCTTTCAAGGGTCTTTATCAGTACTTGCAACAGCAGTACAAAAAGCAGAGGATAGGGTTAAGGAACTGAGGGCATCCAAGCCAGCTTCCTTGCTAACTGCTACCCTCTAAGTTCCTTAGTCCTCTTGTCTCAATTAATATTGGCTATAATCTGCCTACACCTCAGCCTGTGTGTCTCTCTCAGCAACACCATGTGGCTGTAGCCCGCGGCCCTCGTGGGCCTGTACTACCTCGTGCGCTGGTACCGGGAGAGGCAGGTTGTGAGCCACCTCAGAGACGAGTACGTCTTCATCACGGGCTGTGGCTCTGGCTTCGGGAACCTGCTGGCCAGACAGCTGGACATGCGCGGCATGAGGGTGCTGGCTGCGTGTAGGACAGAGAGAGCGGCCGAGCAGCTGAGAGCCCAGGCGTCAGACAGGCTGGAGACGGTGACTCTGGATGTCACCAAGACAGACAGCATCACTGCAGCTGCCCAGTGGGTAAAGGAAGGTGTGGGAGACAGAGGTACCCCCTATTCCTCTTTGTGTCTCTTTCCTTTCTCTATGGGAAGAGGGAAACTTCTGTCTGCTAACTGGGAAGATTCTCAAGGTGTCTGGGTTTTCAAGAACTGTGACCTTTCCGTTTTTTAGAGTAGATGTCCTAGAGTGATTGTGGCTGAGCTACAGGGTCAGAGGAGCACAGCCTGTGTTTAGGGTTGACTCTCTGGGGAAGGTTGGGCCCTTGAGCTAGACCTTGAGCCTGACATGGGACAGTGGGGGCCTGGGCCAGGCTGGAGCCAGGCTCATGATCTCAGCATTTCTTATTGGTTCCTTCACACTTGTCCCCCCAAGGGCTCTCAGATTATCTGTCCTCGCTTGACTCATGAGGGTGGAGGTTTAGAGAGCTGAAGGGACTTCGTATGAAACAGTGATAATTCCTGTTCTTCTGCTACATTATACTGCCTGTTCTTTTTGTCAAAAGAGAGATGATGGATTTCTTTGTTCTGATTAGAAATGTAAAACATACTCATAGAGGAAAATGTAGAAGAGGATAGAGATAAAACAGCATTCACCGTAATCGCACCCTCTAGAGTTAGTTACCCTCTATCTCATGTGTTCTGGGATCCGCTTTATACAATCAAATCTCTCCTGAAACATAACGGTGAATGTCTGTCTGCATATTCATGGTGAGAGAATATAATTTATTTAAGCAGTCCTATATTGTTGGATACTGAACTTAGTTTCCCACTTTTCCTGGCATACATAACATGTCAGCAAAGATTCTGTAATAAGATTTGTTCACATGATTAGCAATGTTATTCAAGTAAAGTAAAATAATTGGATCAAAGAATATTAATTTCTTAAAGGCCATGAATGGTTTTGTGTGGGGGAAGGACTAATATTGCAAGACCTTTTTATCTTTCCAATATTGCTACATTCAAACTCTGTCTAACTGCACCCTCAGTCCTGGTCCACTGAAAACACTGGCGCTGCTGACCTTGGGTCTGTAGGTGGGAAAGTCAGACTATTTCAAATCCTTGATGTTGTGGTTTTTTTTTTTTTTTTGAGATAGTCTCACTTTGGTGCCCAGGCTAGAGTGAGTGCCGTGGCGTCAGCCTAGCTCACAGCAACCTCAAACTCCTGGGCTCAAGCAATCCTGCTGCCTCAGCCTCCCGAGTAGCTGGGACTACAGGCATGTGCCACCATGCCCGGCTAATTTTTTGTATATATATTTTTAGTTGGTCAATTAATTTCTTTCTATTTTTAGTAGAGACGGGGTCTCGCTCAGGCTGGTTTTGAACTTCCGACCTTGAGCAATCCACCCGCCTCAGCCTCCCAGAGTGCTAGGATTACAGGCTTGAGCCACCGCGCCCGGCCTGATGTTGTGTTTTTGTTCCTGCATATCAAGCACACAGTCTTCTCGAGGGCTAAGCGTGGGGGGAGCCATGAGGTGATGTCAAGGGTGGACTTTGCGGAGAGTGGAAGGAAGGTTGACACTGCCTGGGGCCAAGGGTGCCATCTGGACACTCGTGTGGGATGAGGCCTCCTCCCTGTCTGCCCTATGTGTCCACTTCATGGTGAGCTTCGGAATTCCCAGCTAAAGATGGTCAACTTTGCTTCTTGAGCAAATATTGCCTCAAAATTGGTGCATGTTGCATCACAGCCTGTCCCCTGATGTCCAAAGGTGGCCTGTTCTCTATGCCCCCTGAGTCTTAGGGTTTTCAGTGTGTCTCTGCCAACCATGATATAGAAAACAATTATTCATGGATCTTTTTGTCTTTCCTTTTTATTCCTTCTCTTCTTTGTGTTTCCCTTGTTTTTTTTTTCTTTTACCCCATTCCTCTTTTACTGTCTCTGTCTTTCTTCCTTCATGAGATATTAGATGAGCACTCACAATATTTTCTCAAACTCTGTCCATGCACTAAACAAAGTTGGGCTTATTGCATGTTGGATTCTAGGAACTGGGAAAGGAGATGACAAGGACCATCCCTAACCTCTAATAGCTTGAAGAATATGCAAACCCTGACAACCTTAAGTCACCACATCCTCATTTCCTCTCTACCACTCATTTCCCCATATCAAGTAGCACATTCTTCTTGACTCTATAAATAAACTCAAAGGAATGTGAACTTGAACCCTAGCTCTGTCCGCACCACACACACACAACTCAGTGTTGTTCTCTCAATTTCCCACTGTCCCCAGGACTCTGGGGCCTGGTGAACAACACTGGATTCTGTGGCCCCTCAGCCCCCAGTGAGTGGCTGACCAAACAAGACTTTGTGACCATACTGGATGTGAACCTGCTGGGGATGATCGAGGTGACTCTGAGCCTGCTGCCCTTAGTGAGGAAGGTGAGAAGCCTCGCGATCAACGTCTCCAGTGTCTCGGGTATATTGTCTATTACAGGTGGCAGCTAGGGCATCTCGAAGTGAGGCCTAGAGGCCTTCTCGGACTCCCTCAGGTATTGCCCTGGGACAGGGCCCTGCCTGAGTTCTCCTGTTCCTGGTCCTCTGTGGGAGCATTTTGCCAGAGTTTGATTTCATCCCAGCTCTAGAGTTCCCTCGTTTGAGATCTCTCTCTCAGGCTTTTTGCCCCTTCCCTCATTCTGGATTTAGCCAGATATTCCATGGGACTTCCTGTCTGTTGCGGTACAGGGAGGGACCCCAAGGCTAGGAATTATGTCACATCCTCTGAGCCTTCAGAGGAGGCCCACAGACAGGACACGTGTGAAGCAGATTGGACGTGGGATAAATTGGCTGCGGAGCCCATGTCCGCAGCCACTGAGATGCTCGGGTGCAGGGAGCCCTTGAGGGGCGGGTGCGGCCTCTGACTCAGCACAGCAACAGCAGTGGGCACTAGTGTGAGAGCAGCAGCAGCGCAGCCTAGGACAGCAGGCTTTGCTCCTTGACCCAGAAACTAGGACAGCTGAGAGGGAGAGAGACAGGAGAGAGAAAACCATTGTTGTCAACCCTTATAGATGTTATGACTAAGTCAGCCATGCTCGCTCTGACAGCCCCCAGATTTGGGGGGGTCCTGACTGTGAGGGACATGAGGGGAGACAGCCCAGCAGTGGTGCCTTGCATGAGAATTTACACTTCACAACTAGTAAGATGGGTGTGTAAAGGATTAGGAACAGTATTCAGTTATTATACCAAGGCAATGCCTTCATCCAAATTCTTATCTCTTTTCGTTCATATTAAATACCCAGGCTTTCTAACTTATACCACCCCAGTAGTTTGTTAGGGACTACAATATGCCACAAGGTGGCGCATGTCTGCCAGGGCAGCCAGGAGCTCAGAGGTGTGGCCCTGGAACCTGGCCAACCTCCTTTCCCAGCAGTGCTGAGGTTGTCATTGTCACAGGGCTTCTGAAGGGGTCTCAGTGAAAGGACTCTGGGAGCGTGAGTCTCCACACTATCCGAGGTTCCGAAGGATTTCCCGTTCTGCCCATGTGTCCAGTGGAGGCAGTGTCCCTCCCTTGGCTGCTCCCTTGAGACTCCTCGGATTGTTGCTGACTCTGCAGTGGACTGGGAAGCTCTTGCCACCACAGCAAATGGTCGCCTGCTGTCCAGCTGAGTAAGGGTGAGCGGTGGGTGCGACAAATGGGAAATGTGTCTGTCCATGGACACTGAGAGTTCACAGTTGAAGGAAATGGAAGTCCCTGACAATATTCGGGATGTGTGACCTGGGAGGAGAGGGCCCAGAGCAGGAGGGCAGAGGGCAGTGTACCCAGCACCCAGGGCTGGGCAAAGGGCGTCTGCAGGAGGTGAACAGTAAACTCTGTGACATCTGGTTTGTTTGGTTCATTCCTTTGCTCCCTCCCTGCGACCCTGGCATTTTCTTTCCTGTGGGCACAGGCCCATTCCCTTTCTCTCCCCTTTCTTCCTACTGAGGTCTGACTGCCTTTTGACACCTCATACTCCTGCTTTCCACAGACCTACTCAAGCAGGAGGGGACCTATTGCTTTTTTCTCTTTTGCCTTCTCCTTCCAATCCTAGACAGACTGGCAATGACTTAGTTTCCTGAATGATTCTGGGTGCTGACCTGATGTAGAAATGGGTTCAGAGAAGGATTTCAAACTATTGTGCCTTGAACCCAGATATGGCTTCCCAGTACACCTGGGTCTTCTCTGTGCAGCCCAGGATGTCACTGTACGAGATGTGCAGAGACAGTTCTGACCCTTCAGGTTAGATGAAGTGCTATGTGTGCAATGGTGTGCATGTGTGTGCCCTGGTATGGAGACCTGTGTGGACGCTCATGTGTGCACCTGTGTGGGCACAGCAGGGCAGGGTGACATCGATGGACTAGGGAGGCATTGCTGAGTAGTAATATTTTCTCATGTGGCAGGACTGGAGATCTTTCAAGGGCGTGTATCAGAACTTGCAACAGCAGTGTAATCAGCAGATGGGTGGGGTAAGGCAAGGGAGGGCTCCATGGCAGAGTGCCTGGAGGCTTCCCTGCCAACTGCCACCCTCTGTGTTCCCTAGTCCTCCTGTCTGAACACTGGACATAGTCTCCTTATACCCTAGTCTGTGAGTGTCTGTCTCCCTAACAACATGTGGCTGTACCTGGCGACCCTCGTGGGCCTGTACTACCTTGTGCGCTGGTACCGGGAGAGGCAGGTGGTGAGCCACCTCCGAGACAAGTACGTCTTCATCACGGGCTGTGACTCTGGCATTGGGAACCTGCTGGCCAGACAGCTGGACATGCGTGGCATGAGAGTGCTGGCCGCGTGTCTGACGGAGAAGGGGGCCGAGCAGCTGAGAGCCCAGGCGTCAGACAGGCTGGAGACGATGACTCTGGATGTCACCAAGACAGAGAGCATCTCTGCAGCTGCCCAGTGGGTGAAGGACCGTGTAGGGGACAAAGGTACTGCCCAGATTCTTCCAGTCTGTTTGTGCTTTCCTCTGTGTTAACGGGACACCTACTGTCCTGCCCCTGGGGAGATGCCCAGAGTGTTCCCAGATCCAAGTCCTCCTAGCTGTCTAGTCTTCCTCACCCATCATGTCTCCCTGGGCTGGGGGTGTGCCTGGGGGGCTCCGTGCCAGAGCCGGGCTCATGTTCCCAGCTCTTCAGCTTGTCCTTCCCTGGGCCACCCCGTGCATGGAGAGTTAAGACCATCCCCATGTTCAGAGGACACGAGTTGAGAACTGGTATAAAAAGGCAGATCTAGGAAGGGATTATTTTCCTTTCCTTTTTTCACAGCACCACCTTGTCTGTCTTCTTATGGGGGATGAAGAGGACATGGGTTTCCTTGATCTAAGAATAAATGCAGAACATGATCATTGCCCAAAATACTTAAAAGTGTAAAGATAGAAGCAAAGTCCATCCTCAAATCATCATCTGCACAAAGATATGTTTTGCACTTTGCTGTAACTGGGATTTTATTTTGATCACAGTTTGTATCACATTGTATTCTCTCAAAGATGAACATTTTTTCAACATAATGAAATAGTTTGTTAAGACCTAGTATTTAATCATTTAGAATATTCTTTCCTTGCTGCAGCCTTACTCATTTAAGACATCGCCAGAGTTTGCATATTGGAATTTTTTCCTACTTTTTATTCTCTTTGTTGTCATCGTGGAAAACTTTGATATTCCTGCATCTTCTATAAATGTGTATATTGACTGTATTCTTAGAAAGAGATAGGAGATCCTCGAAAAGGAATATACAATCCCAGACGTGCCAGTGAGGGACTTGTGTCCCAGGGCCAATTCTTCCTGATCCACAACAGCCACCACCTGCCATGGCTCAGAGGGTTCTCTGCTCCTGCTCCCTGAGGTGTATAGATTGGGAACTGTGTTGATGTTAATTCCTTGAGATTGTGGGTTTGCAACCTCCAGAGATTATTTCCAGGAGGGAGTTAACTTGGGACTGAAGTGGAAGGAGCAAGGGTGCAGTGGGAGGAGGTGACACGTTAGTGAGCAGAGGGTGGAGTCTGTGGACTGGGCAGTGGGGTGAGTTGTTCTTGTTTCCTCCCCAAAGCCTGCCCTTGAGTTCCTGAAAAGGCCCAGTAGGAACGTTGGTGAATATTGATTGAGGATGTTCCAAGGCCAGTCCCCAGAGGCCAAACACAGGATTGTTTTCCATGGTCTCCCAAATGTAGGCTTCCAGGTCTTTTCCTCCCCATCAAATTCCACCCAGGTTTTAGCCTTGTCTCTATTTTTCTTTTGTGTCTCTCTCTTCCTCTCTTCTCTGTCTCACGCTCTGCCTATTCCTGTCTCTATTTCACATCAATAGATAGATGTTGAGCACTCACTGTATGAGCTTTCCAGAAAATCTCAAAGTTTAGGTGAACGTGCTCATGTCTGCAAGGACCACATTAATGTGTCAATAAGCAAACTTCAGTGTCCGTGTTTCCAGACTAATGGATGCACAATATTTCCCCAACACCAGCTCCTGCCGCCATCCAGTGTGGGGTCAATGCCCGCAGTCTAGGAGGCCCCAGGCCAGGCCAAGAGGAATAACTGGAGGAGGAGACGTGGGCTGTGTCCTCAACAGCTGCAGCTTGTGCAGCTCCCTAACCCTGCAGACACCGCGCTGTTACTAGTCTCTCCTAGTCCCCCTTCCAGCACCCGCCACCCTGCTGTCACTCTGACGGGCTGGGATCTTGAACCCTAACTGTGTCCACACTGCACAGGCACAACTCAGTGTTGCTCTCTCAACTTCCCACTGTGCCCAGGACTCTGGGGCCTGGTGAACAACGCTGGCATCTCTGTGCCCTCGGCCCCCAATGAGTGGCTGACCAAACAAGACTTTGTGACCATACTGGATGTGAACCTGCTGGGGGTGATCGATGTGACTCTGAGCATGCTGCCCTTGGTGAGGAAGGCGAGGGGCCGCGTGGTCAACGTCTCCAGCATCGCGGGTAGATTGTCTATTATAGGTGGCGGCTACTGCATCTCCAAGTACGGCGTAGAGGCCTTCTCGGACTCCCTCAGGTATTGCCCTTGGCTAGGGCCCTGCCTGAGTCCTCCTGTTCCTGGTCCTCTGTGGGAGCATTTTGCCAGAATTTGATTTCATCCCAGGTTTAGAGACCCCTTGTTTGAGATGTCTCCCTCAGGTTTTTCGGCCTTCCCCCTTTCTAGATTATGCTAGAGATTCCATGAAACTTCCCGTCTATGCTGTGTAGATGAGGGGACCCCAGGGCTAGGAATTATGTCACATCCTCTGAGCCTTCTGAGGAGTCCCACAGACAGGACATGTGGGAAACAGATTAGAAGTGGGATGAATTGGCTGCTGAGCCCATGTCCGCAGCCACTGAGATGCTCGGGTGCAGGGAGCCCTTGAGGGGCGGGTGCGGCCTCTGACTCAGCACAGCAACAGCAGTGGGCACTAGTGTGAGAGCAGCAGCAGCACAGCCTAGGACAGCAGGCTTTGCTCCTTGACCCAGAAACTAGGACAGCTGAGAGGGAGAGGGACAGGAGAGAGAAAACCATTGTTGCCAACAGTTCTAGGTGTAGTTACTCAGTCAGCCATGCTGGCCCTGACAACTCCCAGATTTGGGGGGTCCTGACTGTGAGGGACATGAAGGGAGAGAGCCCAGCAGTGCTGACTTGCATGGGAATTTAGGCTTCACAACTAGTAATTTGGGTGTGTAAACGATTTGGAACAATAGTTATTATACCAAGGCAATGCCTTTATCCAAATTCTTTTCCCTCTTGGCTCACATTAAATATCCAGGCTTTTTAGTTATATGACCCCAGTAGTTTGTTAGGATGGTATGGTTTTCTTATGGTTTGTGTTTTCCTCCCAAGAAGTCTGAAGTCTCCCTTTTGTCTCTTTGCCTTGCAGGAGGGAGCTATCCTACTTTGGGGTGAAGGTTGCTTTGATTGAACCTGGTTTCTTCAAGACTGCTGTGAGCAGTCCTAAGATACTCTGCAAAACCTCCAAGGATGTGTGGGACCGGGCCAGCTCAGAGGTCAAGCAGATCTATGGCGAGAAGTTTCTGGCATCCTGTGAGTGAGCTGTGGGCAGTGTGGAGAGAAGCAAACCCTTGTTAGGAAACCCAGATCCGTCACTAATGCGTCCCTCAGAGGGTCTAACCTCCTGGCAGGTGATCAGAGAAGTTCAGCCTCTTGCAGAAAGTGGGGACCTGTTGCCTCATTACCATGGTGGGTGCTCAGTGGTCAACTGGTCACATGAAACAAGTGTCTAGGCTTACTGAAAATTGGGCAAGGCGGGGCACAGTGGCTCACACCTGTAATCCTAGCACTCTGGGAGGCCAGGGTGGGTGGACCACTCAAGGTCAGGAGTTCAAAACCAACCTGAGCAAGAGTGAGACTGAGTCTCTACTAAAAATAGAAAGAAATCAATTGGCCAACTAAAAATATAAAGAAAAAATTACCTGGGCATGGTGGTGCATGCCTGTAGTCTTAGCTACTAAGGAGGCTGAGGCAGGAGGATTTTTTGAGCCCAGAAATTTGAGGCTGCTGTGAGCTAGGCTGATGCCACGACATTCTAGCCTGGGTAACAGAGTGAGATTCTGTCTTAAAAAAAAATTGTGACCCGTTCTATCTGAACCCCTTATTATTTTGAAGAATGAAGGAAAGCAAGAGAGAAAAAACATACATGGTCTCAGAGCCAGGTGGCATTTCATGTGACACAGGAGAGACAGTTGGTTCCAGGTGCTCAGATTTCTAGTATTGGTGGATTCCTACCATTGTGCAGTCCAGATTTCCTAAGAAAACAGGCAGAGGTGTGTTAGTGTGTAGCAATTTTTCATGGGGTAATCATGGTGCCCTCTTCAGGGAGTTTGCATGGATGATTTGAGGCACTGTCATAGGGGGCCATGAGATTCTAGAAACTTGACACTCTGAAGTCAAACCTAAAACAGAAGCAATTGCAGGTGGATGTATTCATGGGTGTTTTCTCTTTGTGTACAGACATAAAATTGACAGAACAAATAGAAGGAAGATTAACACATGATCTGTCCCTGGTGACGGACTGCATGGAGCATGCGCTGACGGCCTGCCACCCCCACACCCGCTACTCAGCTGGCTGGGATGCCAAGCTCCTCTACCTCCCCATGAGCTACATGCCCACCTTCCTGGTGGATGCCATCCTCACCTGGGGCCTCCCAAGGCCAGCCAAAGCCCTTTGAAGCCAAGACCACGGTGCATGGTTGCTGGGCATTGGCTGCTGTGTGAGGGAGTGGTACATCAGCGGGAGGATTGTAGCCTGGGGGAGGGAGCTCTCCTGCCAGCAATGCACCTGTCCCACCTCTTCCTCTTGCTCTCCAAAGGGTCCTGTGGGCTATTACCCAACACCCTGGTGGTATCAGGAGCGAAGTGCCAAGATCATATGCTGAGGAGTGGGAACCCAACTGCACTCATTGGTGTCCTGTTGGCGTGAGTGGCCACTCAAGCCTTGAATCTCTTAAGTCCTGAGGATTCCACAGAATTTTGGAGGGTTGAGCAGGTAGAAGCAGACTCAGTCCACACCTGCTGTGCATTGTGCCTAGCCCCTGAGGTGTGCATTCGCCTGGCCAGTGTATGCCTTCCCCCAGGATGGAAATGTCCTGGGGAAGCAGGAGCACCCCTGCTCTGATGACACCTGAGCACATGGGCCGAGGGTGGAAGGACATCCCTCACCCAGACCCCTGTCCCCTCAGCAGCTGGCTCCTCAGGTATTCACTGGAAGGTGGGGTCTTCCCTTGGTATCCTGATTTAAGACAAAGAAACCAGATATTCGTTTGTCTTGAACCCATGGGTGTGTGTGGATTTTCTTGTTTTAGAATAAACATTGCTGGTTCACCCATGCACATTCGCTTAAATGTTGACTTAGGGTGTGGGGGGGTGCTAACCTAGTGGCCTGAGAGGGGGTGACTTCATGGAGGCAGGGGGGTGAGAGGTCACACCTGAGGCGGGGTTGAAGCGGGCTGGTGGATTATCCCGACGTTCTCTCTGCTCTTCCTACCACCCAGGCCGGGGCAGCGCTTCCATTTGTAGTACTTTTCAAGTGGCCTGGTGTCACAGGAGTAGACAGAAGGACAGGCAAGCAAGAGGATGGCAATAAGGACTGGCAGGCCCAGACCCCTTCCCTGGGGCAGCTGGGCCTTCCTGCCCTCACCAGGTTCTGTGTCCCTCAGGGACTGACCCTCAGTAAAGGTCACTGCACTTCCCACTGGGCTGTCCCTCATGCCCCCAACCCCACACTCCACAACCCCCTCTCCAGTGACATGGAATGATAGTCACCTTTGGACCCCAGTCTCTCATTTTCTGCTCCTTTATGCTGAGCACCTGTTGTGTGCTGGGAAAATGCCCAGAAATTGCCCAGGGCTTCCTCAGACCCGGCTCTGATTCCTTGGCATTCTGGAGTCTCTGTGAGTGTGGTCTCAACAGAGAAAGCACTTGCAGAAGGGGACACAGATCCCCAGGCCAACGTCCCTTTGTAGCTGGGAGGCACCTCCCTAGGCATATTGGTTTTCTTCCTTCAGTGTAACAGCTGAGGACAGGGAGCCTTGAGGAGACCATGTGCTGTTTAGCAGATCCGTGTTGGGTGTGAAAAAAGCAAGTGAGCTCAGATTCACGGAAAACGTGAAGTGGGCATTGGCGTGGAGCATGTCAGTGCTGAAGCCGTGAAGATGGCCGGGGAGTGTCGTCCTGGAGGACCAAGGCCCTGAATGCTGTAGGGTCAGGCCACTGAGTGTCCTTCCGTGCGGCCTCACTTGAAAGCAAAGCCACAGTTTTACATGCAATCTGAAGCCACCAGACTATTTTTGGTTTTTTGTTGTAATTCCTTCTCTGTGAACACACACACACACACACACACACATGCACACACACACACACACACACAACAACAACAATAAAGAATATTCAAATGAAGAAAGAGGCTAGGATTCACTTGTTAGCTCACTTGAGAGTAGTTCAGAGGTTGGGCTCAGACCAGGAATGTTTTCCAGAGCGTGGGAGAGCTGCAAGGATGCAAACCCCTGGGCCTCCATGCTGGGCTACTCTTGGGGTCACCTGCCCCGAGGCTTCACCTCTGGCCCACGTCATGGACTATAAGTCAAAGTGGTCACCTCTGCCATGAGAGAACAGTTCTGGCCATGAATAAAGTCTAACATTAATCAGTGCATACCCCACCCCCACCCTCACTCCTCAGCACAACCTCCCTTTGTCTTCCATCCTGTCATCTTTTCTCAGCAAGGGAGCCATTCCCAGTCACATGGAGCTGTGCAGGGACAGGACCCAATTCCACATAGTCCCCGGGTGCCACCAAAGCTGACTTCACTCGGTCCCTTTGCTGGCATGGTCCTCTCTGAGGAGCACAGGGCCATGTAGTCCCCAGCAGAAACTGTCCTCGCCTCCAACCACCTGAAAACCAATGCCTGCAGGGCATGTCGCCATTCCTTTCTGAGACCCACCCTAGCCTAGGGAGGGGCTGCAGGCTGCAGGCAGGACACTGGTTGTACCATGAAGACCAAGCCCCCGTGTTTCCAGCTTTGCTTTCCCTTTCCTACACCATCTCCTTCAGGAGCCCCTGGATGGAGAAGGGTAAATGCCTGGAGCCAGTGGTCACCAGGAGGCTGAGCTGGACTCCCTTCAGGGACTGATCCCAGCAGGAATCCAGAGACTGCAGGGTGCCAGGAGGCGACACCTGTCTGCCAGGTCAGGCAGGACCTCACAAGTGTCCTACTAGAGCCTAGTCAAAATCCTCTCCCTACAGGGCAGAGGTTGTCATTCTCACGGGGCTTCTCGAGGAGTCTCAGTGAAAGGACTCTGGGAGCATGAGTCCCCACAGTATTAGTGGTTCCAAAAGATTTCCCGTTCTGCCCAAGGGTCCAGGTATAGTGGTGTCCCTCCCTCTGACTGCTCTCTTGGGACTCCATGGATTGCTGCTGACTCTGCAGTGGACTGGGAAGCTCCTGCCACCACAGCAAAGGGTCACACTGCTGTCAGGATGAGCACGGGTGAGCAGTAGGTGTGAGGACTGGGAAATGCGTTTGTCCATGCCCTTTGAGAATTCAGGATTGAAGGAAGTGGAAGTCCCTAGCAGATATGTGGTGTGTGATCCCTCCACCAGGGGAGGGTTCAGAGCAGGAGGGCAGAGGGCAGTGTACTCACCACCCAGGGCTGGGCAAAGGGTGTCTGCAGGAGGTAAACAGTAAACTTGATGACACCTGCTTGTTTGGGTCATTCCTCGGCTGCCTCCCAGTAACCCTGGGGAAGTTTTTTCTTGTGGGTTCCCAGCCCCATTCCCTTTCTATTCCCTTTCTTGCCACTGAGGTCTGACTGCCCCTTTGACACCTCATACTGCTTCTTCCCAGAAACTATCCTAGCAGGAGGGAACCTCTCTGTTTTGCCTTCTCCTTCCACTTCTAGAGAGACTGGCAATGACTTAGTTTCCTGAGTGATTCTGGGTGCTGACCTGATGTGGAAACCCAGGCTCAGAGAAGGATTTCAAACTACTGTGCCTTGAACCCATGTGTGCCTTCCCAGTACATGTGGGTCTTCTCTGTGCAGCCCAGCATGTCACTGTACTAGATGTGCAGAGACAGTTCTGACCCTCCAGGTGAGATGGAGTGCTATGTGTGGGATGGAGTGCATGTGTGTGCACTGGTATGGAGACCTGTGTGGACGCTCATGTGCGGACCTGTGTGGACTCCTGTGTGGGCACAGCAGGGCAGAATGACATTGGTGGACAAGTGAGGCATTGCTGAGCAGTAATGTTTTCTTATGGGGCAGGACATGAGGTCTTTCAAGGGTCTGTATCAGAACTTGCAACAGCAGTGCCAAGCACAGGGGGCAGAGGTGAGGAAAGGGAAGACTCCATGTCAGAGTGCCTGGAGGCTTCCCTGCCAACTGCAACCATCTATGTTCCTTAAATCTCCTGTCTAAACACTAGCCAAAATCTCCTTGTACCGTAATCTGTGTGTGTATGTGTTGCCATCGCCATGTGACTGTACCTCGCGGCCCTCGTGGGCCTGTACCATCTTGTTCACTGGTACCAGGAGAGGCAGGTGGTGAGCCACCTCAGAGAGGAGTACGTCTTCATCACGGGCTGTGGCTCTGGCTTCGGGAACCTGCTGGCCAGACAGCTGGACATGCGCGGCATGAGGGTGCTGGCTGCGTGTAGGACAGAGAGAGCGGCCGAGCAGCTGAGAGCCCAGGCGTCAGACAGGCTGGAGACGGTGACTCTGGATGTCACCAAGACAGACAGCATCACTGCAGCCGCCCAGTGAGTAAAGGAACACGTGGGAGACAGAGGGACCCCCC
>VSMD01005224.1:0-26260 GCA_008750895.1 Mirza zaza | reverse complement strand
AGAGGAGAGGAGAGGAGAGGAGAGGAGGAGAGGAGAGGAGAGGAGAGAGAAACGGGCGCAGAGGTGGCGTAGGGGAGCAGGGTGAGAAGCCCAGGGAAAAGAGCTGTGAGGGCTGAGTGGTCCGCAGCGCCCCATGCTACAGAGCTCAGCTCACACAGACCCCCTTAAGGGCTCTTCTTCCCCCACGCACCTGGGCTTTGGCCCACCCCGTGTGCACATGAGATCCTGCTCCCCTGGCCGCAGTGAACTGGTCAAAGGGTGATCGCTGACCCAAGCAGGAGAGAAACCTTCCTGGGCTGAGCTCTGGAAAGGCAGAGGTGGGCCGGACCTGGGAGTCGCGGGGTGGCATCTGCCCTCACCGCATGGATCGGGAAGCAGGAGCAGACAGAACCTGGAACAATCCTGGTCTGGGGAAGACATCCTGTGCTCTGAAGAATGACTCTTATGCGACGGCTGGTTCCAGTTGGTTTCTCTCGCTCGGAACTATAAAAACCCCAAAATATGCCCAACAAGAGGGAAAAAAAAATATAAAGAGCAATATTACCTGACAGAATGAAATATGTGCTAAATGGAGACATAAGAGGCGGCTGTGGGAGCTCAGGAGCAGGGGAGATTAATTTTGGCTGGCTTGAGGGAATGCTTCCAGAAGGGAGGAGGCATCTGAGCTGGAACTTGAAGGATTAGGAGGATTTTATGGGGAGAGAAAGGGAAGAGTGCGCTCTAGCTGAAAGAAAAACACCAGCAAATGCAAAGAAGTGTGAAAGTAAATGGATTATTACGGGAAGCGTAGGCGGTGGCCATGCCTCCGTCAGCCTCCTGGTCTAGTTAACTCCGGGATGCCTCTGGGGACCTTGGAAGCCTCCCTGCCCTCCCACGGCAGCCCGGCCACCCCGTCACAGCCCTCCCACGCTGTGTCCAAATGCCCTGCTGACTGGTCTGTAGCTCTCACTGAACCTGAGGCATTGCATTCGTTTATCTTTGTATGGCCCATGCCTGGCACAAGTCGGGGCTCAATGGATTTGAAAATCTCTCACCACCTCTACTCAACCAGTGCACTTAGAAGAGGGAAGGCCGTGTCCAAATCTGGACTGCTGGAGGGCCATGACCACAGCTCTCAGCCCACACCAGGTAGCCTTCCTGTGCAGATTAGCAAGCAGAACAGGAAATCACCAGTGCAGAGGGTGGGGCCAAACCAGAAGGATTTAACCTAAGGAAGCTCATCCAGAGGCCAGTGTATGTCCTTCTATGGTTGGGTGCAGAGATAGCTGGAAATGAGACCTTATCTTTTAATTACTCTTCAACTGTGGCAATGATTGACAGCTCAGAGAGGTCAAAGTCATTGCCAGCACGAATTCTTAACCTGCACACTTGCTTGGAGTCCCCTGGAATCGGCAGCACAGTAGAGTCACAGCTAAATGATTATTTCTCCCCTTGCCTGAGAACCCCGGCTCTTGGGTGAACTTCCTTCTTATGGAACATCAAGAGAAACATCTTGCTTTCCACACTCAGGTCAAAAAGTTTGCTTACTTTTTTTCTGCATAGTGTCAGGTTGACACTAAAGACCTGTTTGCAAACTGCCAAGAGACTGTGGGGTTTCTTTACATTTATTTGTTTTCTGGAATCAGAAATGGTTCAAAGTGTGCATTATCTTCTAAATCAATGTGCTGGAGAAAGCACTTAGTGAACCTGAAGAGGATGAGTAGCATGCACTTTGCTCTCATCAATACCTACTAAAATAATTAGGTGTTTAGGTATTCAGTCTTTAAATTGTTGGATGAGGCAAAGTTATCAAATTGGAATAAAACTTGGTTTTCCTCTGCTATCCTGCTTAGGAGAGAAAAGGGGCTCAAGTGAAGATTGCGTTAGCTATAGAAATACAAGCTACACTTTCTTTGCAAATATGAGTGTAGTGTGAGCAAATTTCCTGCCCTGCTATAGGATTCATATTGTTATTGAGTACCTACTATGTGCTGGGTCCTTTACATACATATCTTCATTTCATCATCACAACAACCCTGTGTGGGAGACACTTATTTTCCCATATACAGATGAGGAAACTAAGGCACAGACAGGTTAAGATTAAGCAGCATTCCTAAAGTTGCACAGACAGTAAGTATCTGGGTCCTTATAGGAGCTTACAGATGAAGGGAGCATAAAACACATAAAGAGGAGGTGTTTATGATGCTAAGTGCAAGGACAGAGATGTACGCAGGGAGTTAGGGACCCTAAAGAGAGGCTGAAATCCAGCCGAGGCAGGTCAGAAAAAGCTTTCTAAAGGAGATGATACCAATAACTTTTTTTAAAAAAAGATATTAATGTACAAGAAAATGCACAGGTACTAAGTATTCACTTTGATAAGTTTTGACAACTGCCATGCATTTGTGTAGCCACCATCAAAAATAAGATCTAGGACAGGTGCGGTGGCTCATGTCCAAATAATCCTAGCACTTTGGGAGGCTGAAGGGGGAGTACTGCTTGAGGCCAGGAGTTTGAGACCAGCCTGGGCAACGCCTTCTCTAAAAGAAAGAAAAAAAAAAAATTTGCCACATGTGGTGGCATGTGCCTATAGTCCCCACAGCTACTCAGGAGACTGAGGCAGGAGGATCACTGGAGCACAGGAGATTGAAGTTGCAGTGGCCTATGATGATGCCACTGCACTCCAGCCTGGGCCATAGACCAAGACCCTGTCTCTTAAAAAAAAAAAAATAAAAAACCTACTAAGATTTAGAACAGTCTATCACCCCACCCCAGACAGTTCTCTCATGCCTGTTTTCTATCAACCTCTCTCCCTTCTCCAATTTCTGACGTCTGTCATCATCAGTGCTGTGTGTTTGTGTACTTCATAAAAACAGAATCTTCTGCATGTATGCTTTTTGTTCTGGCTTTTTTTCACTGAGCTGAGCCTTAAACAAAGAACAGACCTTTAGCTGAGCAAAGGGACAGTGGAAAACACCAGCAGAGAGGTGGGAGGTGGCCTGGGGTTTGGAGCTGAGGTACTTACTGGGCAGCAAGTGACCAGGGAAGACAAGAGGAGAGGCAAGGACCCCTGGTTTTGATCTAAAAGGGCTTGGACTTCAGTCCATGGCAAAGGGGAGCTAAGGAAGGCTTAAAGCAGCTATGGATGCACCAGGTTTACACACTGCTTTGCACATGTTACAGTGCTTCAAATTTAATAATCCTAGGACACAGATATTAATAATCCCCATTTTATAGATGACCAAATCGACGCTGAGAGAGGTTAAGTAAAATTTCCTAAGTGATAAGTCAGGATTCAAACCCAGCCTGATTCCAAATATCCTTGCTTTTTCCACTCATAGAAGCCTTGAAAATAAAAGGAGAAAAATCAGTTCAGGCTAGGAACTGCAGCATAAGAGAGGCAGTGAGGCGGCTGCAGAGGATGAGAAGCTACCCTGCAGATGCCAGTGGGAGCTAGTAGGGGAGCAACCGGCAGGGCAAACGGAAGGCTGCAATCCTGGCACACGCTGGGTGAGGGGGAGCCAGGTGTTTCCCGGCATTCCTGGTTCTCTTCTTTAAGGTGCTGCTAACAACTCAACTAAACACCCTCGGAGAGAGATGCAGCTGGCTCACTCAGCTGGAACAAACTTAAAGAGATGCAGCCATCTCTTATTTCTCTGGATTCTCTCAGCAATCAATTTCAAACCCGGAATGTATGTTGCCCTTCTGTGGCTGCAGCTGAAACAGCTCTCCCCTGACCGCATACACGCTGCAACCTTGCGGACGGGCTGAAAAAACTCCAGGGTTACTAAAAATCATATCAAATCCGTATTTACTAAAATTTTTAAACCCCATTTACCTTTTTATCCTTCCTTTCCATTTCTTCACATTATTCCTTGCACAATGAACTAAAGGTAACACCGAGAGTGAGTTTCCAGAAAATGTCCTCAGAATTATCCCTTCTCCCACTCCACACTTAAAATCTGCTCCAAAATGTGATAAGAAGTAATAGAGAAGAAAAGGAGGGTTGATCGTTTTTAAATCAAAAATTAGAAATATGAATTTGCCTATGTCACACAATTCAGTGATACTCAGGAGGTTAACCAAACATTATAAGGCCAGAGAGCTCTAGAGAAAGGCAGTCTGGTGACATGGTGTGGGGGAAAAAAACAGTTGAAGAAAGTTTGGAACATGCAAAAGCCTGTTGAGGTTTCCTAACTCTATTTAACCATAATACCTCTTTTCCGGGGAAAAATATTAGCATCCCATCACGCTCAGACATGCTTTGGGAAAGGTTGTAATTATTTTCTTTGCCTAGAAAGCCTCCCCCTTCATCTTTCGGCACCCTTCTTCTTAGTTAGTGCCTATTTTCTGTTTCATACCTCTGCTTGAAATGATTTCATTATGGAGAACTTCCTAGATGCACCCCCCAAACCCTCACTCCCGAAGGCCAGGTTAGTGCCCCTCCTATGTTCCAAGCCTACCCTTACCACAGCAGGGACCCCTCAGAGCTGTACATTAACTTCTGGTTTATTCCTTTGCTCCCTGAGCATACATAAATTTCTTCAAGTCAAGGACTGTGCCTTGTTCACCATTATATTCCTAGTACCTAAAACAGCGTCTCACAATAAATATTTGTTCAACAGCCAGTTGACAAGTAACTGACTGACCCTGAAATGAATTGTGTCCTAAAGAACAAGAGACAGAGAATCTCTAAATGTTGTTTATAGATAGCACTGCAAGGGGAATAGGCGTGGGCACATTCAAGGAAGACAAGGGTTTTTAAAGAAAAAATGAGAGGGATTACATAATTGTTTTGGAACAGTTATCCTTGACTACAAGGATCAATAACAAGAGTGGCATCAGCCCAAGGCTAGACCGACTGTAACTGGGCAGGTGTTCTCACAGAAGTATTTTTCGTACATATAAAGCTGCAATGGCCCTTGCGCAAGGTTGTGGTTTTTTTACAGGCTTTTGTGACAGTTCTTATGGGTGGAAAACCTTCCCTTCATGACCTTCTCCAGCTCCATTTGTCAGGGAGACATTAATGACTCCATTTTGATTTTGACAACTTTCACAGAATATATACAACCCTAGGTAAGACACTTATCATCTGTGAGGGAACACTGAGCACAATACAAACGGAAGAGGAGGAAGTTAGGAGGCAGTTGGTTAGAATTTAAAGTCCATGCTCAATTTGAAAGGGGTCCCAAAATAAAGCAATGGTATTAACAAAAAGTATAGTAGAAATCCCCATATTGGGAGCTGGGACAGGTGGGGCCTGGCCAAGCTCTGCCTCTACCCGGAAGTGGGACTTAGGACGAGCTCCTCATCACTCACTTCTCAATTGTGTGCAAAATGGGGAGGTGAGAAAAATAAAAATTGTAAATATCTTTTCATATGCCTTGATATAAAATATAGCGAAGCTACCTTACATAATTTTTTTATAAAAGTGACATATGTTCATGCTATGGTTTGAATGTATCCCCCCAAAAGTTCACATGTTGGCAACGGAATCCCTCTGCCCTCATGAATGGATTCATGTTGCGATCAAGTGAGTAGGTTTGTGGGAGTGGATGTTTTATAAAAGCGAGCTCTCTGTGCCTCTCTTGCCTTTGCCCTCTCGACATGTGACACCCTCTGCCACGAGAAGGCCCAGCAAGAGGGCCCTCGCCAAATGCCAGCACCATGCCCTTGGGCTTCCAACGAGCTAAATAAACTTCTTCCTCAATTACCCAGTCTGTGGTATTCTCTTACAGCAACAAAAAACTAAGACAGCTCATTTTATAAAAGGGTTTTTTTTTTAAAGTAAAGGAGGAATAATCCCACAATCGTATTCATAATCCCAGCATCCAGAGCTTCAGCACTTTTAAGGTGGCTGATAGGGAGTTAGAGAGTCATTTTAACTTTGCATTGTACAAAACATTGAAAATACAAAACAAGAAAATGAATCATTCAGGAATAAAATTTTTAGAATATTTCCTTCTAGTTTTAAAAAATTCATACGATTACTCATTTTGTTTTATGTATCTTAATGGGATCATGTTGTAAATGTTATTCTGCAAACTATATTTTTCACTTAACATTGAGTGGCTGACCCACAGGGTTGGCTGACCCAGTGCTCATTTCCAACCTTCATGTCCCTTGTCTGTCTGTATTCTACAGTTTTGAAAAGCTAAATACTCACCTTATTAGCATCCATTGCAACCAGAAGTGGTCACGTGACATGGTTTTGGCTGATAAGATGCAAAGGTATGTTGGCTAGCGAGCTCCCAGGAAAGTTTTGCTTTCCTGATGAAAGACGGAGAAGCAGCAGTTGCCACCCCCCACTCCCTCTCTGCTCTGGAGTTGGACTGAGTGTTTGTAGCTACAGCAGCCCTCTTGTGATCATGAGGTATAAAACATTAGAAAGTTCACAGGAATTGTAGAGATATTGGTCCTGATGTTGCTGAACCAACACCAGAAGCTGCCTACATCAGTCTTCTTGGTACATGAGAAAAATCAATTCCTATTTGTGTCAGCTACTGTAAATAATCATTTTATTAGCTGCAGCCAGATGTATTCCTGACGTAAAATGTAACATAAACAGCTTTCCATGCCATTAAGTTTACTATTCTACAATATCATCTCAAACGGCCACAGAATAGTCTATCAAAGAGATGTGCCACAATTCATGTAACCACTTTTCTGTTGTTCAACTTTTAAATCATTTCCCATCTAACTCTTACAAACACTGGATGAAGATATTTTTAGACAAACCTTTGCACACACCCATGATTATTTTCTTAGAATAAACTCCTAGAGATGAAATTTCTTAGTCAAAGAGTATGCATATTTTTAAGGCCAATACCAATTTTTACTCTCCTCATTCTCTCTTCATACAGGAAATATTATTTTTTAAGATTAAAAGTCAGATAGGACAAAAACAATACTGTATTACTACATAATTTCTAAGGTTCCTTTTACAACTACACATCTCTGATCCAACTTGGGAAAAATAGGAGATTTGGATGTGGGTTTTTAAGAACTTTCAACTGACTTCAGACTTGCAATCGTTTCCAAAGCACTGGAAACATTGCTTGGCAGTGTGTTACAACTCCAGGCTACACAAATCTTACCACCATCGTGAGCCTGGTCTCGTTTTGATAGCATAAGGCAGGCATCCTCAAACTACGGCCCATGGGCCACACGCGGGCTGCCTAGCACATTTATCCGGCCCTCCAGGTGTTTTTGCCGCCACTAAATACCAGCCACACATGAGGGTTGGAAATGAGCACTGGGTCAGCCAACCCTCTGCCTATCCTGCTTAGCAGCTGACTTGTCCCGGGCCCACAGTGCGCACTCTCCAACGGTCTGAGGGACAGTGAACTAGCCCCCTGTTTAAAAAGTTTGAGGACCCCTGGCATAGGGCTCCCCAACCAAAAGTCAAGGCAGAATATCCCTTGGGGCTCAGAGAAGAGCTACAAAGACAAGTGACTGGAAAATAAAACCAGAGAGCTAAAAGGTCTCTGGGAAGAAACAAGGAGAGGAGAAAGGGAGTAAAGAAAAGGAAGAAAGCCACCAAAGGCAGAGCCCAGGCACTCACCCTCCAGGCACTTGCATTCTGGTTTTCCACCTTGCTAAGGCTGCTTCTTGATTCTCTAGTTCCGTTTTCTGGAAAGCTGTGCCCCTAGATATTAGCAGCTAGCTCTTCCTCGTCCATCGTGACTCTGCTCAGACAGCACCTCCTCCGAGGGGTCAATCACCCCACCTAAAGCAGCTCCCGTGTCTTCCCTGACCTTCATCCTGTGCCGTGTGATTTTCTCTCCTGCACTCACCACCCCCTGGAACAGGCCTGCTCAGTGAGATGTCCATGTTTGCCCTCAGGCTCCCCCAGGGGGGGCATATCCTCAGCCTGAGCAGAAACCTCACTGCCGCATCCTCTGCATCTAGAACGACACTCGGTCAATATTGGTTGAAAGAACAAACAGGTGAACAAACTGACAATTCCTAACCTCTAACCAAACACGCCATCAGAGATGATCATGGAAGGCAATGCATGGACTCTTGAGATAACACATCAGAAAGCTGTGGACAGTCCAATGTCCACGGGCAGCTGCCACCTCTGGGCAGCTCTGCCTCCCTGGCCCATCAGCTCCCACTCCATGGAATGCTGGGTCCAGGGATGCCACGGCATCTTGGCTGGCTGTCCCCAAAGGGATGAGAGGGGTTACTGTCATGTGAGGCTTTTCACACTTATTTCTGGTAAATATTTCTTTCTTCTTGATCTTTTAAATGCTATTTAAAGTTTTTTTCTTATAAAATTTTCAAACGAACAAGGTAAAGGGAATAATAAAATGCACCCCATGTATCCATCACCCTTACTTCATATCCTCTTATACTTTGGGTATATGCAATGGAGCATTTTCAAACAAGTATCGGACATCATATCTTTTTTTTTTTTTTTTTTTGAGCCAGAGTCTCACTCTGTTGCCCAGGCTAGAGTTCTGTGGCATCTGCCTAGCTCACAGCAACCTCAAACTCCTGGGCTCAAGCGATCCTTCTGCTCAGCCTCCCCAGTAGCTGGGACTACAGGCATGTTCCACCATGCCCGGCTAATTTTTTTTCTATATATTTTTGGTTGGCCAATTAATTTGTTTCTATTTTTAGTAGAGACGGGGACTCGCTCTTGCTCAGGCTGGTTTCGAACTCCTGACCTTGAGTGATCCACCCGCCTCGGCCTCCCAGAGTGCTAGGATTACAGGTGTGAGCCACTGCACCCAGCCCAGACATCATTATCTTAAACACGATTTTTGACTGTTCCTGTGTCCTGCGACTGCCTTCATAAGTGAGAGAGCTCTGCAAACTTGTGGAACATACATAAGGAGTACCGGCAGGTAAAGGGGGCCTGCTGCTGCCCAATCTAATAGCAGCACGGGGCTTCTTCCTCACTGATCTGCATGAAACAGAAGATTTCCAGCTCGCTGCTGAAAAACACATTGAGAGCAAACAAAGCCTTTGATCCCTATGGAAAGCGTAGAAGCAACCAGGCAATTTTCCAAAAGCACCAGATGCTAAACAGTAATAAGCCAGGTCAAACGGACATTTCTGCCTGACACCCAGTTGTTTCAGTTGTCACCTCTCTGGTTACTTAATTTCCCTGCTTCATTCCTTCTAGATCCTGGAAGGAGACTTGTTTACCAACCAGTACTGCCTTTTCTTTTTCCTCACATGAACAAAAAGGGAATATTAATTAGAGGTGTCTTTGAGAGCAAGAGAGCGAGCAAGCGTTTTTATCTGGCCAGGGATGGATGGGTCTCTGAGAGATGGCCTCGTCAGGGAGGGACACGCAGATGCCATTGATACTTGCTTGCTCAAGCACAATGCCTGGACAAGCATAAAACCAGCTAACGAGTTAACGAATCGGAACTGAAGAGGAACCCAACAGAAAGCTGGATCCTGACCACCCAGGCAACCCACTGTCATCAACAAACAACTAACACAAAACTCAAAAATACCATATAAAAATAAATTTAAAGATCTATCACCTTAACACAAGAATTATTTTCCTTTTTCCACTTAAGTCTTTGTCCTTTGAGGATTAGTTTTTATGCAGCTGAAATCTTGATACACAGGCACGTTTATATAAACTCTTCCTCACTTAACATTCCCATGTGGTTCACCTTCCCCAGCATTATTTTAAGTGGCTGCATGGTTTGCAGGTGTGCCAACAAATTCTCACTCGCTTGTCTGCGTTATTCCTTTCCTATTTCTTTGCACATTCATCTCCTTTTATAAGGGTTGAGGGAAACTTCCCTTTTGCCTTAGGTCTGTGCTAACCTCCCACCCCCTTTTGCCATGAGGCACTTACCCTCTGAGCTTCCTTGTCTCTAGGCATTAACACGAGCTGTTGCCTCTACATGCAACCCTCCCTCACAGCCCACTCACCACCTGGCCTCCTCCTATCTTTGTATCAGGGCTCAGATTAAGTGTCACTGACAACAGGAAGCCCACCTTAAAATCCTGTACGCTGAGGTTATGGCACGCATCACTGTCTATAATTGCTTGTCTTAGGATCTGTTTGTCCCCCAGTCTGTAAGCAGGATCTCTTTTTCTGAGCCTTGTTAGCTGGGTGACCATGGTCTCCCTTGAATGTCAGTTTCCTCCCCTGTAAAGGAGGATAGTAATGCACACTCTCTCACCTACCAACAAGGATGCTATGAGGAGCACATGAGGCAGTAAAGACTCTTTGTACAGCATAAAGGGCTATAAAGACATTGATAATTATTACAAATTATGTATATGCTACCTAATTCTAAGGAACAAAGGGCAGTCACATCACCTTAACCCTTTGAGGCTCACAGACTCAAACAAATAATGATAGCTAACATTTACTGAATGCTTACGGACATTGTACTAGACAGTTTACATGCACTTTCGCATTGTACCCTCATCACAGATGAATGGGATGAGATCTAGTATTATTCTTGCTTTCCAGAAGCTCAGAACACTAAATAGTTTTCCCAAAGTTACACTGCTTTAGAATATGATGCAAAGAATTCTCTTTGCATCATATTCTGCAAGCCTCTCCCCATAAAAAAAAATGCCAGTACATGCATCAACACAAAATAACGCATGCAATTTCCAGAAGTTCTTGAACTCCCCCTGAAGGCCAAATTCTTTGGACCCCTTTTTAAGCCTTGCATGCAGGAAAGTGAATTCTGCAGAAAAGTTCAAAGATTTATACACCCCACAGGGCTGGGAGGTTATGGGAATAAACTGTGTCAGCAAGAATTCTGGAGAAAATCTTGCATCCTGGGAACAAGTTGTAAATCTTAAGGTCTCACAAGACATTGTTTCCTTGGCAACTTAAGTCACCAGGCTGATTGAAGACTCTTGGCCCAAGTAAGAGCCACATGGCATGAATCCTGCACCCTGATACATCAGATGCTAGGAGAAGCCGATGGTACTGCCAAACTCCAGCCACCAGCAACGACGGCCAGACACTTACTGGTATAAATGGTTTCTGAAGATACTCACTGCTTGATGGACTCCAAGAGCTGGAGAAACAATAGCTAAACAGAACATAAGAGGCCGAAAGGAGCCAAAGTGGGAGCAGGAACAAGAGTTGATCAAACCATGTGGCTTTGGGCTGTCCTAATCTCACAATGGCTTTTGGAAGCAGTGAGGCATCACTGTGGGTGTGAAAAGTGACAGTGTCTCACATGAAGCAGAGTGAGAAACAACAGCCCAGTCACCAGGTATGGCGAAACACACCCCTCCGCAGAAAATACCTTGGGATCGTGCCACAAGCCAAAAAAGCGATGAAAAAGTGAAAAGCAAACCTGTGAGCCAGTTTGCATTTTTCATTGTGGCATTGTGTGGGCAAAGCCTCAGAGACCACCTGGGAATGGGATGAGATGAGCCAAAACGTTTCTATGGTGAATGCTCCTCAAACTAAGGAACAAACATGGGGGGTGGGGGGGAGTGTGCAGTGTCCAGAAAAGAAGCCTGCTGAGTAGTTTGCACTGTGACTGACGGTCCTCATGCGGACAATGGTGAAGACAGCTATTCTCCAGGTCCACTGAGCAGAGGGGAAAGGGAACATGGCAGAAGGAATGGCTGGGCTGAGGGTCAGGGGGAGCAGAGAGAATTCCCCACCCCTGAGAACTGTCAACCTTGGAACTAAGCTACCAAGGGGACACACGGAGGGATGGTGCCAAGCAGCCCCTAAATGTCAGGGAGGCAGGCCCCTCCATGGAAACAAAGTTTATTTTGTTTTTTATAAGGGTCATGAGAGTCCTCTCTGAAACATAATTTTGATGGTCTGTAAGTTAAACTTCTGCCTCAAAAGAAAATTATAAGTCCACAATCCTTTATCTGCAATTCTGAAACCCAAAATGTTCTGAAAACAGAAAAATTTTTCCTAAGTATATGCAAATCATCTGGAAGCAAAAATCTGACCTGAAATGACATGAAGTTATTATAGTCTTCACTTACCCCCATCTAACACGAATAATCACATGTCTTCCTGAAGACATATTAACATATCTGACTGCAAAGTGCCAAACCCAAGTCCCAGGGGAGGCGTTATGCAATATAAGGTGTAATAAGCAACGAATTTCCTCAAAAACTTCAGGTAAGCAATTGTGGACATGTATCTCCCTTTCTATAGGTCAATAAAAATGGAAGAAATGCTTGATCATTTACAATATCATGAATATCATCAAAAAGGAACCTACAAGATCTTTTTTAGCCTCCAGGTAGAAAGAAGGCTTTGGGGTCATCTGTGATATATATCTCCTCACAGGGTCCAAGGACCAGCCTACGCTCACGTTTCTGGGTCTAGATTATAATTTACCTATGATGTTTAATTCTACTAAACTCTAGTTCTGCACCCATGTAAATCCAAAGCAACACCAGACTGTTCATTCACGCAGTGAAATCTGGAAGCCCTTCTACTGCAATGGTAGGTCTCCTGCTCTTCCTCCAGAAGAATGTGAGATGGTGAATGTGATCTCTTTCATCTCCGGAGGTCTATGATTTCAGAAGGGAGGACTAAAACAAAGTTAAACAAAGGTGAGATGTTCTCTCGGGGATTCAAACAGTGTTTTCAGTGAAGAGGAGAAAGGACTCCAAGCTTCTCCATCAGATGATCTACTTTTCCTGTTCCATAGTAGCAGGACCATTTGGGGGGTTGGAGGACAAGGATGGAGGCTAAAAATGGGGAGCACTGCTGGTTTATAACCAAAAGTACCTGAATTAAAAGCCAGATACCAATTAATAGCTGTGTGACCTTGGAAAGTTTGCCTCCCTGGGGCTGAATATCACCTGGAACCTGGAGAAAAACATTTCTCTCACAGGCTTTTTACAAGAATTAAATGACACATAAAACGTCTAATACAAAGCAGGCACCCAGGATATGGCAGCTATTGCTGTTGCTGCTGTTAGATTCAGGAATTTGAGCAGTGTTTGGCTCCACTTCTTATTTCACCAGATTGCCCGGCTCAGCAAATGCAGGGGATATTGACTTCATGAGCACACAGCCAGTGGATAATAAACACACACAGCAACAAATCACATCAGTACACCAATCTCCCTCAGCTAATAACTGCTTCCCAGCCTCCTGCATCTGCTTTGTTACAAGAACTAAATAGTTCCTAATGGCTATAAGACTAAATCATCCAGAAGAGGCTGAATTTCATCAGCATTAGAGTTTCTGTTAAGGGCCTGGAACCACAGGAGAGGCCAGGCAAAGCCACCCCTTTTAAAGAAGGCAAAGCAGAAAACATCCATAGGTCACACTAGTATCTATTACAGTTGCTTATGTCACTTGGCCTGTTTTCTAAGGAGAGCCTCACTTCCCATTCACTCAGGTGACAAACATTTACTGAGCATGGCCAGTGAACCAGGTCTGTGTTAAGGGCTGGGGCACAAAAATAAAAAGACATGATCCCTTCCCTCTGGGAACCCAGGCTTATGGGTGAGACGGAGGTATCAGTTATATGGTCCATCCTCTAAGTGCTACTGAGAGAGCTGAGCACAGGGTAGCACAGAGGAGGACTATCTAAAATTGGCATTTCCTTAATATAAGGTATTTCTATGATGTTGGAATTTTATACAGTGAACACATATTACTTTTGAAAGCACAAAAAAATTTAAAGGGAAAAACAAAGACCTCAAAGTCCAGTGGTGGAGACAGATTATTTTAACAAATATTCAAATAATGGGATAAGTACCAAAACTCAGGAATGTCAGAGCATTTTGGTGGGATACTTAAGAAGAAAAGAGAGGCACCCCACACTGCTTGAAAGTCAGGCTTCCCCAAGAAAGTGATACTTAGGCTGAGGCTTGAAGATTGAATGATTTGCCAAGGGGAATGTAAGTGAGGTTTCTTTAGGGGCAATCTGGCAACATCTATCAGTATTTAAAGTATGTATACTGCTTGAACCAGATGTTATTCTATTATGTCAGCTGAGAAAGGAACACCAGGAAACATTCACAAAGGTCTACATAAAAAGGCATTTAATGCCTCACTTAACATTGGAAATGCCTTAAATATGCATCAGTAGGGGATTGTTTAAATAAGTTATGATGTAGCCATATACCAGAACAATACAGTCATGAAAAAAATGAACTGAAATTTACATATAGCATATTAAACTTTAAAAGGTAAGTTGCAGAAGAGCATGATCTTATTTTTGTAGAAATAATTTTATATACGCTTACACATAAAAATGTTTGTATATAAAGAGGAAAAGTCTAAAAACATAAACAACAAACCATTGACACTTAAGGCATACTAGAGCTGGTAGGGTGGGGAGAAGGAATTGCATTTTCTCATTTGCTCTATAGTCACATTTTTTTTATGATGAGAATATAGTCCTTTCATATTTAAAAACTGGTCTTATTTTAAAAAAGAGTTTACTAATTGGAAAATTATAGGTACCAAAGGCCAGAGATTTTAGAGAAAGTATATGTTCAAAACAGTCTAGCACTGGCTTGAAAAATACAGGAGACATATGAGTCCAGAAGACAGAATTTGAGGAAGACTTTGAAGAAGAAACAGAAACAATGTGGGGCATTTCTGCTGATGGGAGAGAGAATAGGAGTGGGGGGAGCACAGTAAGAGGGAACAGTGAGGGCTAACGGGGACCCTGCAGTGTTCAGGACAAGGAAACTGTGGAAAACAGCAGGCTAGGGATGCTCGAGAGTAGAAAGTCGTTGTTTTACTCAGTATAAAGCACCTAAGGATCAGAGAAACATTCTTTTAAAGGACAGCATCTAGGAAAAAACAAATTTTCACTAAGCACCTACTAATTTTGTTAGTTTGGCCAGAGAGAAAGTCAGAGGGAAAAATAAATTTTGTTCTGAGTAGCAGAACACCAGGGAGCAGGAAGAATATTTTATTGAAAAACAAGCTAGATAAAGTAATTAAAGTGTCAATTTACTCAGAAATTGTTTCGTCACAAATACCAGGCCCCTAAAAAAGCAAACCCCTCACCCACAGTGAGCTTTGGACCAAGCTCTGCTGTCCTACATACCCAGCTTCTCCTCCTGGGGTTTCTTTCCTCTTGGTGGATCTCGTGTCATTCCCTTCTTGAAGCCCAGCCCTCCTCTCAGAAGAATCTACTGCAAAACATTGTACTTGTGGATTTATGATAATTCTTACCTTTCAATATACTTTAATTCTAGGCCCTATCTCTAAATAAAGATCCTTCATTTATAAGGCCCATCTTTTTTTTTTTCTTTTCTTTTAATTTTATTATTTTATTTTCATTTTCTCTTTTTTTTCTTAGTGTTATAGTCTTAAGGCCCCATCTTTTTAAAAGGAATTTTGGGGCCAGCAGTGGCTCACTCCTGTAATCCTAGCAATTTGGGAGGCCAAGGTGGGAAGATTGCTTGAGGCCAAGAGACACTCCATCTCTACAAAAAATAGAAAAACTAGCCAGGCAAGGAGGTGCACACCTGTTGTAGTCCCAGCTACTTGGGAGGCTAAGGCAAGGAGGATCGCTTGAGCCCAGGAATTTGAGGTTGCAGTGAGCTATGATGCTATGATGACACCACTGCACTCTAGCCCAGGGGACAGAGAGACCCTCTGTCTCTTTTTTTTCCCCTCGGGGGAAAAAAAAAAGGAATTTTGAGCATCAGGCAATAGATGGAAAAAGAAGGAGGGAGAAGGTTCTTGGTGGTCATGGGCAGAGGGTCACCACATTTGGAAGTTTGTCTTCTTTTCACGTGTCTAAACAACTTGGGAAGGTCCTTCTGAGGACTGCTATTTTAATCTGGGATTCCTGTGATGAATTCTAAAACAGGGATGAGGTGTACGTAAGAGGAAATATTATCCCCTTGTACCACCTTCCCCAAAGCACATCAGCAAATGAACTGAAAACAGAGCAATTTTCTCATTAATCTAATCAATTCTAGACAAAAAAACAAAACTAGATAATTCTGCTGAAAGTGTATCCCTCTGGTGGTTAAATTATCTCTTTGGCTGTCTGCATGCACCAAATTAACTCAAGAACTTTAAGCTCTCATCTCATATTGTGTTGCATGAATACTACTTGGGCAGGTTTAAATGCTGAGGACTTAAGCATCTCACCACTTATCCCTTCCTAAAGCAGGGTCTAAAACCAATGCCCTCCTGATTCGGGGGGTGAGGATGGGGGAGGGATGAAATGGCACAGTGCACACTGCCCCACTTTTGGGCTGGGGCTTCAGTTAGAAAACGTGATAATTTAAGCTGTTTTAAGTTGACTTTGTATTTCCCAATCTAAAAAATAAATACTTTTAAGGCATCTGGCAACTGATAAAGAGAGAAATGCATGGAGGATTTTCTTATACTACAAATATTTGAAACAATAATAAAAGGATAGATACAAATACACAGCAAACATAAAAAAGAAAAAAAGTCCAATCTTACTAGTAAGAATAAGATGAGTTACCATTTTTTTACCTATCAGATGGTGGGATTTTTTTTAAATTCTTTCCAATGTAGGAGAGTATTTAAGAAAGCAAATGCTGGTGGGAGTATAGACGGCTACATTCTTTCAAAGAGTAATTTGGAATCTTGTTTAAAATGTTTCTTTACCGTGTAGAAGTTATAAGTCAGCAATTCTACCTCTAGGAATGTACCCTAATAAAATAAACAAGTACACAAAAAAACATGTACAAAGATAATCTTTCTAGTGATGCTTATAATAAAAAAATCATTAAAACCACCAATGTCCATTAATAGTGAGCTGTGAGTAAATAGTTATAAACTGGAATACAATACAGTTGTTAAAACTGATAATGCAAAGGTATATTTGGAAATATATTCAGTTATAAAACCACATACTGTATGTGATTCCACTTCTGTTAAGCAATACACATACAATGAATTGAAAAGTGTTAAGCAATCTATACATGCATACACACATATAAACTGAAAAAGTAGCCCTCATTCTTAAAATACTCCAGCATAAACAGTATGATATATTGATGTGTGACTTTTAATTTACCATAAGGCCAGTTATTTAGCATTTGAAAGACTAATAAAAAACTGTCACTCCAGAGGTGGTTATTTATAAGGCTTCAAGTACCTTTGTATTTGATAAATATGGGGGGTTTGTTAACACACATAATGGATATCAGAAATGATTTTTATTGATGAAAAGACATGTGTTTAAAATGCAGTCATGCATCACACAACGATGTTTCTGTCAACAAAGGACCACCTATATGACAGTGGTCCCATAAGATTACAATGGAACTGAAAAACTGCTGTCTCTTGAAGACATTATAGCCATCATAGCCATTGTAATGTCACAGTGCAACACACTGCTCAAGTGTTTGTGGTGATGGTGGTATAAACGAATCTGCACAACAGTTACATAAAGGTGTAGCACACACAATTATGTACATAATACTTGATAATGATAATAGATGACTATGTTACTGGTTTATGTATTCATTATGCCCTACTTTCTATCATTATTTTATCAGAGTATACTTCTGCTTATTTAAAAAACAACCAGTTAGCTGTAAAACATTCCCAGGCAAGTTCTTCAGGGAGTATTCTAGAAGAAGGCATTGTTATCATAGGAAATGACAGTCCCATGTAAGTTATTGTCCCTGAAGACCTTCCAGTGGGACAAGATGTGAAAATGGAAGACAGTGATATTGATAATCCTGACTCTGTTAAGCCTAGGGCGGCTAATGCGAGTGCTTGCATCTTATCTTAGTTTTTAACAAAAAAGTTTAAAAAGTAAAAATGTTAAAAACAGAACAAAGCTAATAGAATAGGGATAGAAAGATAATATTTTCATTCAGCTGTATAATTTGTGTTTTAAAAGAGTTACAAAAGAGTCAAAAAGTTTAAATTTTTTTAAATTTATAAAGATATTACAGTTAGCTAAGGTTAATTTATTCTTGAAAGTAATTTGTTTTGTAAATTTAGCGCAGCCTAAGTGTACGCTGTTTATACAGTCTACAATAGTATACAGTAATATCCTAGGCCTTCACATTTACTCACTACTCACTGACTCACCCAGAGTAACTTTCAGTCCTGCAAGCTCCATTCATGGCAAGTACCCTATACAGGTATACCATTTTTAATATTTTACACTGTATTTTTACTGTTTCTGTTCTATATTTAGATAAAGTTAGGTACACAAGTACTTATCATTGTATTACAATTGCCTACAGTATTCAGCATGGTAACATGCTGTACAGGTTTGTAGCCTAGGAAGAATAGGCTATACCATATAGCCTAACTATGTAGGAGGCTGTACCATCTAAGTTTGTGTGAGTATGCTCTATAATGTATACACAATCACAAAATCGCTCAATAATGCATTTCTCAGAATGTATCCCTGTTATTAGGCAACACATGACTGTATAGTAAGTCCTCACTTAATGTCATCAATAGGTTCTTAGAAATTGCGACTTTCAGCAAAACAATGGATAATGAAACCAATTGATGTAAACTGCAGTTAAGTTCTACAGCATATTTCTGGTCACAAAAACATCACCAAACTTCTAAATAAAGAACCAAAACACTTCTCATATTAAACATCAAAATAAAACATTTAAGAAAGATTAGCAAAACAAGTAACATAATGATTTACCCATTTATGCCAGCTCAGGGTCTTGGATAGCCAGAGCCTCTCCTGGCAGCTCAGGACGCAGGGCGGGAGCTACCCTGGACAGGACACCATATAATCACAAGGCTCACGCACACCCGTACACACGCTCACTCAGACTGGGACCATGCAGACATGTAAATTCACCTAACGTGAAGTTGGAACATGCAAACTCCACACACACGATGGTTGTGGCCAGAAACCAATATTTTCCCTCATCAACGCTGTCATGAAACAGTGTTGGGGAAAAAAAAAAAAGTCACTGGAGGATCTGCTGCCTACAGATTATCTAGAAGTGCTGTACAGGCACCTCTGCCTTCTTATGACCAGGGCAGGAGAGCTAAGCAAATCCAGCAGCCGAAGTCTCTCCAGCCTTGTGTTATGGAGGAGTCTGTGGCCCGAGCTACTCGATGAAGTTAGCTGAGTGCTCTGGCTACAACGTAGCCGCTGCGGGGTCACAGGGAGCCCTTCCTGTAAGGCGCTTGTCCCCAGCTAGCAGGTGGCAGCTGGGGCCTCCCTAGCACAGGCCACGGCACAGGCTTCGTGCCTGCTTGTTCACACGCGTTTGTCCCTGCAGCAGGCTTTGGTCTGAGAACTACTTTTGCTTTACCCTTTCACCCTTAGGAAGGTTGTGGGATGGAGATCTGTAATCATTAGAGGCTACTGATAATCTATCAAAAATAATCTACTTATTGTGAACTACTGAATCGGCTTTGGTCCACTGGCAACGAAGGCTATGACCTGCCTGAACTTGAGCAGTGATTATCTACAGATGGTGGGATTGTGTGATTTCCCCACTTCCTTTGTGTTCACCTCCTCTTCCTCATTTTTCCTATAATAAATATGTGTTTTTAATAAATAAATAAATAACAGGAAACTTAAATAAACCGCACAGACAGCACTGTCACCACCTACTGGCAAAAACTGAGAAAGACCGTTTCAATTTAACGCAGACTGATCAATAGCAGAGACAGCAGGTCTAGAGTTCTGCTTTTTGGTTTCAAGTTGCTTTTAATTTCTAAGTGTAACATCTGGATCTTTTTTTGGGGGGGCAGTCACCTTTTGTAATGTAAAACATACTTTAACGTAGGAAGCTCTCTTTAAACATGTTACATGTAAAGAATTCTGACTTTCAAAAGCAAAATATAGTTCAACTGACCATGGTCTAAGTCTTAGAGAAAATCATATTCCCTGCTGCATGTGGTATTATTCATTTGGTCATCTGTCAAGTAGTTTGTAGGTTCTTAAAGGTTTCTCCCAAACGTCAATATGTAACCTTTTTTAACAATGTCATTTATTAAGTAATGACTATAAAGTAATCTAAACTCTTAGTTGTCCATCTGCAATGCCTCCTGGCTTTTCTGCTTGCCCTGTGGCATTCACATCCTTCCATCAGTACCATCCACTGCCACCACCGTGCAGCATTCCCTGCACAGAAAGCAAAACAATATTCTTCACCAATATTATCATCCAGGTACAGCGTGATAATCTAGGGATTTACCCCACAGGGTACCATTCCTTAAACAAAATATCCATCTCTTTACTCATACTTTTTTTTTTTTGTAGAGATAGGTCTCCCGATATTGACTAGGCTGATCTCAAACTCCTGGCCTTGGTGATTGTCCTACCTCAGCCTCCCAAAATGCTAGGATTATAGGCATGAGCCATCTCACCTGGCCTTTACTCACACTTTTGTCACTTCAGGCTGAACTATCCTTACCCTCTCCCTGCCCAATGTATGCCATCTCCTGGGGCCCAGATCAAATGCCTCTTCAACAAGGCCTTCCTTAATTTCTCTACCTAGAATTAAATGTTTCTTCCTCTATGGTCCTCGAGCATTTTATCTGTCTCTGTCTTACAGCGCTTCTTTCACTTTATCAACACACGGTCCTGTGGCAGTTGTGAGTTGCGCGCAGGAGTGGACATGGACATACACCACTCACATAGCAACCTCCCGTGACGCCTGACCAACCGCAGGTGCTCCACAAACATCCACTGAGTGTTTGCTGAGTTGAAGGTATTGACCTTGGATTATGCAAACCAGGTTTGAACATCGACGGGAGCCACAGACTTGAATGGGCATGAGCACACGCACACAAACATGCATGTATATCACGAATAACCAGCCTGCTCAGGTGGTGACAAATGATACTGACTACGGTAATGATGTCACCAAGAGCAGCCCCTTCAAATGCAAAGCCAAAGGCTGACCATGGGTTACTTCCAGTTTAAGTCCTTTTAACGGTCTGGTCCTTGGGATGTTTTTAATCAGGAAGTTGTCTAAACTGACACGATCATGAAAGCCATAATCTCTCCAGTCTTATTATCTCTGCTAGGTTCCTAGCAGGGACCTAAGAGTGCTAGCCCCAGGTTTGGGGTCTATAAGGAGGGCAAACTCAGCACAGACACAAACAACAGGAAAACGCAGCACTCACAACAATGCTGCAATAGGCCAACTTCTCTTCTGGCTGATCTCTGGGTGACAGAAGCCTCCTTGTGCTCAGCAGCACTTGACTTCTGGATCCTTCCACAGGTGACTGGCCTGTCTTTCCTCCTTGCTTTGCTTGACACTGCTACTCTCAGGAACTGAGGAGGGTGCTGCCCTGGAAACACTCACCCTGCTGTGAGGAGCCACCACTCTCAGATGCCCTCCATCCCCTTCCTGTCTCCAGTGGAAGAAGCTGCTACAGGAACACCCTCCTCCCCTCACCCCCAACCATCTAGCTCTCCTACTGTATGCCTTATACACTGTGATCACATCTATACATTATTTTCACATCCTCTTTGATTATGAATATAGGACTTGGAATTCCTATTTGAAATAATTGGAAAACCATACACAAATCCTTTTAACAGAAAGGGTGGAATGACACATCTGCATTTACAATGGGGACCAGAACACACACACAGACACACAGACTTTCTGCCCCCATTACTATTCACACAGGAGGCAAACAAGATTTTACTGGCAACATTAAATCCACTCTGCAACAGAAGGGACCATAAAGGTTCTCCAACAGCAGCAGCCCCCAGACCTTTGGATGCCAAAGCAGGAGAAATTACCCCTCACACTATCATCCCTAAATCGCAAAGAGGAGGGGAAAACATGGGACTGCCAACACTATATTCTGGGACAATTTTTTTTAAGTCAACAGTAGGCTATTATCTGGGACAATTTTTCTAAATCACCATCTATTTTGAGAAAGAATACTTTAATATCAAAAAAGGACATGCTATCAGAATGACAACGAATCAATTTAGCTTTATGGAAAATTGACTGCATTGCGTTTACTTTGTCACGGACCCGCACTGGTTTGCGGGTGGCCTCTTGGGAACCAGTGACCTTCCAGGTGGTCCCAAAATTTCAGTCATTCAAGAATCACTACCATATCATAACTGGACTATTATTTCCTTAATATTTTTCATTAAATACACCCACATTTTTACTTACATAGTTTTTGCTTTTAAAGGAAACTTGGGATCACTTCCATTAAGGAAAAACCAGTATCACTTGCTACAAAGAAAAGGCAACATATGAATAAAAGCTAGATCGTATTGCTTTCTGAGGCCTGGTCTCTCCATCTCTCTCTGTGTAGACCAGGGAGGCTGGTAAGTGCTATATCGGTGATTAAAGACTGTCCTCAAACCATGTTTTTCTCTTTGACAGAATCAGAAGGACTAAAAGTAAACTAAAAATGAATTAATACTTTCACAGAAGTATAACAGATACAATATTATCTAGTGCTAGATTCAAGTCCCATATAAAATCATCTCTAGTGGTTCATATCCCTCTCTTAGAGTAACACTAATCAAGACATTTTGGTGCTTGAGTATCAGTAATTCATTTATCCATTTAACACATTTACTGAGCATCTACTACATTTTAAGTGCCATCCACAACAGGATAGAAGAATGAATAAAACAGACACAGTACCTCTTGCAAAAGTTAGCTTTTAGTGGTGAAACACACATTAAACAAATTATATATGTGTTGTTTTATACTTATGTATGCATGCTGTGTGCATATATATGATATACATGTGGTATGTGATATATATGTATGTGTACACATACACATATGTACCAATCTGGTAAATATTATAAAGGAAAAATACAAAGTGTTGCAGTATAGTTTAACCACAAGACCTTCTTTAGATGAGGGGGTCAGGAAAGACCTACATATAGGAGGATGTAACAGTTAAACTCAGACCTAAAGGGAGAGCAAGATTTAACAGGTTGAAAGGTGGGGGGGCATGGGGCATCCCAGACAGAAATGACAACATGGAAAAGAGTTTGACTCCTTTGGGGAACTGAAAGAAAGCAATGTGGTGGGAGTCCTACAAGCCAGGGAAAGAGTGGGATCAGAGGGGGGGAAAGCAGCCTCCTACCCTCTGCCTAAGTGACCAGAAACCTCCTGCCTCTCTGCAAAGATCTCTTTCCATCTTTGCATAGCTCCCTAGAAATGTCTCCTTACACTAAAGAGAAATCCACCTCTCTGTTGCTTTCACTCACTAACATATCAGTTCAACACCTCTGCGTCATGCCCCGAAAAAGTTTAACCTTCCTCCACACGACAGCCTTCGACTACCTGGAGACAGCACTGTTACTCCTGAACCTTCTCTCCCAAACGAACACTGCCAAGGCTTCTATGCTCTCTGCTGTCTGTGTCTCTCTTGAAAGGAAGGCAGATTTCCCCATGTCTAGTTCTGTTCTGGGATTTGAATTTCTTCTCCACATATAATCCCAAATTGATTTAAAGTCCTGGTTCTTTTGTCTGTTTGTTTATTCTGTTTCTACCTGCCTTTCTTGATAACACTCAAATAAGTTATGGTCAGGCTTGAATTCCTTGAGAACTAGGAAATCTCAAAATGCATGCCATCGGTAACATTAATTTCTTCTTTTATTATCTCTTTCCTGCACCTTGGAAGGCAAGCTCCTTGTGTGGGGATGGAGCTAAATAACTTTTTCAAATAATGAAATGGTAGTGGACATTCCCCTATGCTAAACTCAAACAAATACCCAAAGTTTACAGAAGAAAAAAAACAAACACAGTACTTACTATTTGAACTGATCTTCCATTTATCTGAAGGAGGCGGCTCTGGTAATGTTACATTCAGGGAAAGTGAGTATAAGGCAAGAAAACTGCTCGTGATTGCTTCAGCTCCAGACCTAGATTCCCTGGAAACTAGGGCGAGGTTACAGAGACCGTGCTTTGTGAGCAGGGCATTCTGCCAGGCTGGAATCACATATCTCCTCCTCGAAAGTGGAGTGGAAAAAGACACAAGAGTTTCATGAACAAGACAGCAGCCCTGACATGCCAAATGCAAGGTACATGGCCTTTATGAGTACATTTCATCCAAAGAAGCCGGTCTCTCAACATTCCTACCCTTCTCCCCCTGCTCCCTCCCCTCAGAGCTCTTTCCTCCAATTAGCCAGATGTCTAGGGTGTCCCTCTGCCTCCTGTTGCAAGGTGAATTGCCCCAGGGGAGAAGGGCTGGCTTCCAGGTAATCTGTTGCTCCTAAAGCTCTCTCCTCCTCTGCCAGCCTTCCTCCTCTGTGGCTGCAGAGTTGCTCATTACGCCTTCATCAGAGGGGGCAAGGACAGCAGGTGAAATTCAAAGCAGGTAAGTTGCTTCTCCACATCAGTGCTGATACATTTGAGGTGGGCAAAGAAAAAGAATATAATGGGGAAAGTCTAGTGTAAGGGCATCTGCTACTTTTCTTGGAAAAGTCTGTCCTTTCCTCATTACCCTGCCTGGAAGAGCTCTGCCTCTGCACATAATCAGAAGAAATTACATTCAGAAAAAGTCTTCAGATATGATTGAAATAACATCACAAACGGCATGAAAACTGAGCAGAGTTTAGTGAAGGAATAAAGAAGTTGGGAATAAACTTACTCCAATATCATTGTCCCTGAGACTACCCTCCACTCTGGCTGAAACTGATAGGAAACCAGAGGGTGAGGGAGTCTGTTAACTGGTTCATGCAAGACAACATCCCAGGGCTCAGAGCAGGGTGGAGAAGATGGATCTGTAGAAGCCAATGGAGGCTGCCCAGCACACGGGGACTCACAGCCACCTTCCTGACTATACTAGCTGCCCAGCACACAGGGACTCACAGCCACCTTCCTGACCATACTAGCTGCCCAGCACATGGGGACTCACAGCCACTTTCCTGACAATACTAGCTGCACAGCACACGGGGACTCACAGCCATCTTCCTGACTATACTAGCTACTCAGCACATGGGGACTCACAGCCACCTTCCTGACTATACTAGCTGCCCAGCACACGGGGACTCACAGCCACCTTCCTGACCATACTAGCTACCCAGCACACGGGGACTCACAGCCACCTTCCTGGCCATACTAGCTGCCCAGCACATGGGGACTCACAGCCATCTTCCTGACCACACTGAACTGTCCGATACAGAAGGACTCCCAGCGCTTCCTGAGTATCCTGAGGAAAGCTTAACTGAATGGCTATTTGGCAATGCCAAAAAATTCCAGCTCTAAATACTTCGACAGGCACAAAGTAACCAGATCATGCTACTCCTCTGTTTAGAATCCTCCAGTGGTTTCCATCTCACATACAATAAAACCCCAAGTCCTAACATGGCCTGCAGAGCCCTGTGTGGTCTGGCTTCTGATCAGTGCCTCACTCCCCCAGGCTCTGGACACATGGGCTTCTTTCCTTTCTCCATCAAAAAGCCAAGCTTGTTCCTACTGCAGGGCCTTTTTCATGTGCTTTTATGTTCTGCCTAGTCTTTCCAAGGCTGTCAACTCCTCATAGTTCATCCTTGACCACTCAATCTCCCCTCTAGCCCAGTCTCTATTAAAACACCCTGCCTAAAGTTCTTCATAGCATTTGTTACTAAGAGTCTCTTATTTGTGTGCTTGTCTTTCTTTCCTACAGAACATAGCTCCATAACTGCTTCCTCATCTGTGGAGCTGAGGCACAGACTCTGACAGTAAGTGCTCCATGGGTATCATATGTGTAAATATTTTTTTAAATATATAATATCATTTTGTAACTGTTAGTCTTTTTTTTTTTTTATTAGATCACAGATTTCTTGAGAGAACTTTCTTTTACTTTTGTTAATATATTACTTCTGATATGCAGTAGGCACCTATTGTGGATAGACGGGTGAACTGGATTAATTTAGTCAAGGAATACGAGGGAAGACGTTGAGCTACATGAACAAGTTGTCTTTTTGCAGTTTCTAGAACGCTCCTGCCCAGCTCACGGGGTGCTATGGGCACAGTCCCTCCTCCCTAGTTAAGTCCTGCTAAGCACCCACTTGCTTTTGGTTCGGGAGCATCAAGGCACATCCCACCCGATCTGGCTCTCCCTCCCATTTAGCTTCAGCAGAAGCGGTATTAAAATTCCTAATTTTGGCTTGCACGATGTTTACTGCTGCAAGTATAACTAATTAATGTCTGGCCGGGCGCGGTGGCTCAAGCCTGTAATCCTAGCTCTCTGGGAGGCCGAGGTGGGCGGATCATTTGAGCTCAGGAGTTCGAGACCAGCCTGAGCAAGAGCGAGACCCCATCTCTACTATAAATAGAAAGAAATTAATTGGCCAACTAAAATATATATAGAAAAAATCAGCCGGGCATGGTGGCGCATGCCTGTAGTCCCAGCTACTTGGGAGGCTGAGGCAGCAGGATTGCTTGAGCCCAGGAGTTTGAGGTTGCTGCG
>VSMD01005223.1:0-93075 GCA_008750895.1 Mirza zaza | reverse complement strand
TTAAACGATGTTCCCTTGGTTCTTTATTGATAACTTGGATGTAGAAATTGATACTCTTATCAAATTTAAAGGTGACACCAGCCCTCTAAGAAAATTGAAAATAAAGTACTATTCAACAATGTTATAGATCCACTATAGCTTGATATCAGCAAAACATTAACAAGACATTTTGAATAAAATAGTGAAATGGGGTACCACTCAATGAATTCAAAACTGCCTGAACAATCATACCTAAAATGATTAGTGGACACGGTTAAGTATGCAGAGGGTTCTGCAATTAAACTGTTAGGCTATTCTCTGAGCCTCATTTTGGTCAACATTTGTTTCGGTGTCTTGAATGAGGATGTAGTAGGTGTGCTGATTAAATGTATTAAGACACAAGTCTGGAGGGGACATAAATAAGATAATAAGATACTTGACAGAATCAAGATTCAAAATTATCTTGACATACCCCAATGCTGGGCCAAAACTAATAACACAAAATGTTAGAAGGATAAATGCAAAGTCTTGTTTTTAGGTCCAAAACCAGAATTGTAGGGATATAGGATGGAGAACATATAACTTGGCAGCAGTTGATGTGAAAAGGCCCTGGGGGTCTTATTTGACCCAGAACTCAATTTGAGCCAACAGTGTGATATGGCTCCACAAACTTAGACTGCATTAATGGAAGCATTGTGTGAGGATCGTGAGAAGCATTAGGCGCTGTGCTCCTCAGATGGAATCTAGGGTATTATTTTTAAGTTCTGTGTATGTTGGAACAGTGACAAACTAGAGACTACACAGAGGAGTTGATGAGGATTGGGAATAAAGATGTCTCTTGCTTCTGCATCCAAAGCATACTGCTCGTAACCTTTTCAGTGCTGTGCTGCTCCTCCAGCTTTCTCCTACGGTCTGTCTTCTCTGCTGGACTGCAAGCTCCATTAGCAAAGGGATAATAATAATAATAACACCATACCAACAATGGTTAGAGGTAGCATTTATTTGGTTCTTACCATGTGCAAGGCACTTCTCTAAATGCTTTACGTCTATATCTTATTCAACCTTCACAGCAATCCTGTGGATTCTATTAGTGTCCCCATTTTATGAATAAATTAAGGCATAGGTTAAATACCTTCGTAAACTGTGGAGTCAGGACACAAAAATCAGGCAATTTGACTCTAGGACTGGAACTCTTAACCCTTAGACTATTCATCTAATCAAGTTCTGAAACTCTCCAATCTCAAGCATTCAATTCAAATTCAACACTTGTAATGGGGGTGGAGCAAGTAGCACGTAGAAACCAAGTTATGGAAAGAACCACAGAGGGGCAGACCTACTCCCCAAATAGCATAGGGAACTTGTCTAGTGCCTTTTGTATATAAGAAGAGATATGTACACATGAGGTTTTGACACATCTGGCACCTAGACTAGTAGTCACATAACTAATAACAATCTAGGCTGGGTGTAGTGGCTCACATCTGTAATCCTAGCACTCTGGGAGGACAAGGTGGGAGGATCACTTGAGATTATGAGTTCAAGACCAGCCTGAGCAAGAGCAAAGACACTGCCTCTACTAAAAAAAAAAAAAAAAAAAAATAGAAAAAATTAGCCAACTATGGTGGCACATGCCTGTAGTCTCAGCTACTCAGGAGGCTGAGGCAGGAGGTTCGCTTGAGCCCAGGAGTTCGAGGTTGCTGTGAGCTAGGCTGACGCCACAGCACTCTAGACCAGGCAATAGGGCGAGGCTCTGTCTCTGAGAAAAAATAATAATAATAACATTAATAATAATCTGATATTTTTATAGTTATTCACTTTTGAAAGCATTTTTAAGAATCTTGATGTCCTTTAATCCTCCAAATTGCCTTTTGAATTAAACATGGCAAGTTTAGAGATGATGAAACAAGCCCAGAAAGTGTATATTTATTCATCCACCCATATATTTATTCAGCAAACATTTATTAACTGCCTATTATGTTCCAGGCACTACAGCAAGATGACAAGACCTTTGTTGTTATCTCCATTTCACAGATAAGGAAATGGAAATCCTGAAGACTGCATTAACATTGGCACTATGAGATATGGATTCCCATGCACACACAAATATACACACATACTTGTGATTTATGTCTGGGCCCCACATTACTTATTTCTCTTTCAAAGGGTGCAATCGAAACAGTCATTTCCTTGCTGCCTCATTGTTAAATGTCAAAGGTCTGTGTGCTGGGAAGGAGTTTAAATGATATCTAATTAGTAGCTGAGTAGTAGTTGAGCTCTTGGTTCCCAATGTGATATTCTTACCATGAGAGAGGCTATGTGAAAAAACTCAAAGTGACATTCATGTAAAAGAAGGTCATACCTAACAGTAGGGATGAAAGTAGAAATAAACATCTATTAGATCACCCTTGCAAAGTGCTTTGAGATCTTCGGGGAAATGTGGTTGAGATGGGGGGAGCATGCTGGAACACCTTCCCTCTGTGGGCTCCAGACATTCCAAGCTCCCAGCCTCCCAGCTGCAGAATGTCTTGGAATGTGCTCAAATCCCTGTGGGCTATGGAGCCTGGGAGCAGTAGGGCTGGTTGGCACTCACTTAGGATCTCTGGTGTGGTCCAGCAGTCCCCAGGGCTGTAAGGTGAAGAAACTAATAGGAAATGCAGACCTTGTCATTGCAGGCCACTCTGAGAGCAGAAGTCAACCTGGAGATTAAAGGAGAAATAGTGATTCCTCTTCCCTTCTTACAAACATCCACCATCTCAGCACAGTTCCCGACAGAGGCTGTCCAAATGCCTCCCTCAGCCTTGTCTCCACTGAAAGCTAGAAGCAGTTGTCACTTACTCTTCTTAGAAATGGGTATCATCTCTCCAAGCAGAGACACGATTTCTTTAAGGTTAGGGCTGTAGAAAGGTCACAGTGAAGGACGATGAGTGTTAGTACTGGAAAGAGAGGAAAAGTATGGGTCTTCCAGCTCTGGAAGCCTTTGGGAAGTCTCCCTCCCTACCTCTCTGCCTGGGTTTGTGACGACACAAAGGCCAGCCCTTTACAGCAGCCTTTTAAAGTCAATATAAGATCTTTCCAGAAGGGTTGTTACGCTCATGGGGCAAAGATTTTTGCTTCTCTCCTGGGGAGGCCTTAGGGACTTCTACATTTCCCAGCACTTCTCAGAAGAGGGCTAGGGGGAGGGGAAGATTATGGCTTTGAGTGCAGTTGGCAGGGGCTCAGGGCTCGGCCCCCTTGGCCTTGGCTTGGTTCCTCCATGAGAAGCATCTTCAACTTTTATTGCCAGAGGGTGTTTTGCTTCCAGCAAGGGGAGGAGAAGATAGGAGAGGAAATAAAAGCACAAAAATGAAAAACAAAGAATTCCTGAAGTTCTGATAAGCAGTTCAACTATGCACCAAAACATAAATATTTGGCCAAATTAGTTACTCCAAATGCTTCATATTTCTAAAATTGAGCCTCAGTTTTCTTATACTTTGAAGTTTTTCAGCTCTTCACAATCCTGAGCAAATCTTAGAGGGTAGGGATTGGAGTTAATTTCCTTCTCTGAGAGCTCAGCAAATGCTTAGCTTCTTTTCTCTGATGCCCGGTAAAGTGATCTTGCTGTTTTGTCGGCCACCCCTTTCCAAATGGAGATGTTCTCTGTCTGTACAATGACTCAATTCAGCGTTTTTGTCAATGAACAAGCAACAAGTGGCATGTACTAGAAAATATTAGCTTGGAACTGATCAGAAAAGTTTCAATGGTTATTAAAATATCTGCATCCTAATACAATCTGTGACAGTGCTGTAGTTCAGTTTCTGTTCACTTTTTGTTGAATTCACATTTGAGATTTGCATGACTTTATTCATGGATTTTCTCACAAATATAGGACTTAAATCTAGTTTATTTGCAAATAGCATGGCAGAAACCACTTGTTCCCCTGGGCAGAAGAATTAACATCCATAAAGCTGAGGTTTATTTTTATATGATCTTCCAGCAGTTGGTTTCTTTCCTCGCTGAAGTCCTCTGATAAATTCAACAAAATCAGTTGTTGGCTATCATTTTTAAAATAAATGGGTTGTGTTAAGGTCGAGAACACAGTGACCCCTCTTTTCCTGCAGCAGCCCTTGCTGAGGGGAAGGTCAAGGAGAGAAGATGCAAGAACAAGGCTTCATGCGTAAGCCATTGGCCAATGGGAAATTTTTCTAATAGCAGTTGATTGAAACTTTCAGTAATGAAAAAAAAAAAAGAAACTTACAGTAATGAGAAATATTTTTATTAAAGCAGACAATAGGTGGTGTTAGAACTGTCACTTTTCTAGGGAAAGGAAAGTGGCTGAGGAAGTATTTAAGCCTGCTCTCTCAGTCCTGAAATCTTTTAACTTCATTCCCAGGAAACAAAACCAGGGACCACCTCCAATGGGACTTAGTATGCAGCTTCAAACGCAGGTCAGTTATTTAACGGAGAAAGCCAGAAGCCCTACCTCTTTAGAGTTGGTATTAAGTATTTATTTTATTATTTTCTATCAAGAAATATTCATATGTGTATGTATGAGAGAGAGAGAGAGAGAGAGGAAGAGAAAGAATGAGAGAGTGACGGGGGAGAAAGAAAGAGAGAAAGAGAGCAAGCAAGATTGATTTCAGAATATAATGTATGATATGTTGGACATGTTGCAAGCACAGGAGGTTCACCAATATATGTAGACATTGCCCGAATTAGTCTGCAACCAAGCAAAATCAAAGTAAGATTATTAGAACAAGATTCTTCACCAGTCATTATCTCTGATTCTGCTGGGTCTCTACGATATTATCTACAAGTCATTCCCTAAAGAAACCTCACTGTTCCTTGACTACAGGCTTAGTTCCTGCTCTTCTTTGAAGAGCCTTGGAAGGCCCTTCTGTCATTGCTCTTGAAAGGGGAGTTGAAATGCCTCCTCCTCCAGGCAGTCTTTCCTGAAGAAATGAAGTGATCCACCTTTCTCTGTTCCCACAGAACTTTTCTTGTATCCTTTTCTAGAACTTAACATACCATGTGGCATAGCCAGGTATGTTCACATCTTCTCTCTTCTACTTAGCTCTTCTACTAAGTTGTAAGCTTCTTATTGTAGCCAATATTTGGAATGTATTTCACTGTGTACCTCTACGTTATTTTTAGCACAGTTCCTTGTACTTTATGGGCACACAGTAAGTGTGTGTTTAGTTAATAAAATAAATGCATCCAAAGCCCGATCTACTGCACGGCAGTAATCTGTTCTTACTAGAGAGGATAAAGGAAAGTTAAACCCCTCATTTTTTTAAATGAGTCAAATAAAAATCTCCCTTATTTTCTCCATCACAACCTAGTATCAAGTATCTTAAATTTGGTCAGAATTGACAGAGTAGTTTAGAGTTTAATGGTTTAAGCAAACATTTTTCTTTTTCTTTTTTCTTTCTTTGGAACAGATGAAACTTTGCTGGACAAAAAGGAAATATATCTGGGTGGGAGAAATTGGGTGGGGCCAGTTAAGCCTGCATTCCGCTACTGGATTTAGTTGAAAATATCAAGCTGTTTTCAAGAATTCTGGATTAAACTGCCTCCCTCACACTGTATTCAGGGGTGCTTCCTTGAAGAATTGAAAGCAGAAAGATGCAGGAGCCGAGAGTTAAGCTGAACAAAAGGTAACTATTTTAAATCAAAACATCTGCTATAGAGGTGAATTTAACTTAAATTCCGATGAGCAATTGCCACTCAGCTCTCACCCCTTGGACCTATCTTCTCTGGTAAATGTTCCCTGGTTACGTTAGGAAAAGCAGGGATGGAGGTGTCATTTTGCCATCCTATAGAAATAGCTACTTGAAACACACTCCGTCGCCTTTCAGTGTCCCAGAAGTTGTGCTCTCATCTCCTGATTGTTCTATATAATTCTATATAATGTGTGTGTGATGTGGTCTTAATAGTAAGCAACTCCTGTTCTTTTTGCTCTGCATCCAAGAGTTTTGGAAGATTTGGAAACCTTTTTGTTGCGGTGATGGTGGTATTTATTTCTCAGTTTGTGAGGTAGGGCGTTATCTATCATGACTGTGTGGGTTTGATGAAGCAACTTCTATCAGTTCATGATGACTGGAGAGAATCTATGGAGAAGTCAGTGGAAAGAGGGAAACTGGAATCTTTACCAATAGCATCTTCAGGGCTCAGAGCTTGGGTTCTGTCATTTGAATGCTCCCCCGTGTTATGATCTGAATGTTTATTTTTCTCCCAAAATTTACGTGTTAATATTTTAACCCCTAAGCTATTAGAAGGTAGTGTCTTTCAGAGGTTTAGGTCATGAAGGCAGAGCCTTCAGAATGGGATTAGTGTCCTTACAAAAAAGCCTGGAGAGAGACCCCTCACCCCTTCACCATGTAAGGACACAGCAGGAAGGCACTGTCTGTAAGCCAGAAAACAGAACCTCTGTAGAAATGGAATCTGCCTTGATCTTGGACTTCCCAGCCTCCAGAACTGTGAGAAATAAACTTTTATTGTGTATAAGCCACTCAGTTTGTGGTATTTTGTTATAGCAGCTTGAATGGAGTGAGGAACCCCGCTTTGGACTTTTGGGGAGGGAAGAATCTGGCAAGAAATAATATTTGAAGGACTGGAGATTAGTTTAATGAGGTCCAAGAAAGGAAAAGAGAAAAGAGACTCATTTGTTCATCTTCACAAATACAAATACTTGTCAACCCTGGAACCAAAGGTAGAAGTAACTCAGGGTACAGAGAGAGGAATGGGACCCTCAGGGGCAAGGCCAGAAGGGTGAGGTGAAGGGCAGATGTGGAATGGATCCAGCCTCAGAGGATTTCCATGCAGAAGGCCAAGATGCACCTGGAGCCAGAGTCCCAGGTGGTCACTCTAACATTGTGGAGTTCTGTTTAGCCAACCCTAGAGAGGGCTTTACAAAGTTCCAGAGAATAGCAAAAATGTCCAGTGATGCCAAGGAAAATACACAGATTTCCAAAGTGCCAGAGGTGCAAGGGTGGGCTATATTTCTGTAATTTAATTTAAAGAGCAGACATAGATTTCTCAGTAATAGAAAAAAAGAGAATCTTAATCTCAGGAAAGAGCAGGCTCTCAGACCTCTTTAGGGAATGCAGTTCACAGTGAAGGGAAGCCCTTTAGAAGGGAACCAATAGGCTCAGACCTCTGAAACTAAAGAAGTATGAGAAAGAAATAGAGAAAGGCCCTCTCAGAAATCCCAAGGCAAGTGTTCTGATAATGTGAGAGCTGTGGGAGATCTTGGGTCATGGTACGTACTGTCTCTTAGAACCCTGGGAACAAGGAGCTCAAAGAACTAGCAGTCATCTGGTTGAGCACCTCTCCCATCTGTGAGTTCCTCCGCCATGTTTTTACCCATTGATGATCCGGCAGAGGTGTCAAATCCTCTAATGAAATGAAACCACTTTACCATCCTCTCAAACATCCAGTCATTCCTTGATCTTCTTGTTCAGGGAATTCCTTTAAAAAAAACCCATTTTTTGCCCTCGGGATATTTTTTAAATTATTTTCTACTTATTTAGGGCTTTAGCATTCCCAGTGTTTTCTGGGTAGTGGGGGGTCTATCCAAGAGACAAAACTCTTACTAGTTATTTAAACAGAAAGAAATATATATATATATATTTTTTTATTTATATTATACATATTCTTTGTTTTTTATATTATATATTTATATTATACATAGTTTGTTTATATATATGTACATAAACAAAATTGTTGATAAGGTGTAGAGCTATTAACAAGGTAACTAAAAGGATAAAAGGAGAACTCTAAGGTATCATGGAAGAGGCAACAACAGGAAGCAGCTACCACCCCTAGGGTTGAAAGAACAAAGGAAGAGGTTGGTGTTTTTAAAATTTAGAAACTTAAGGGAGGGATCCCACAGAGCTGCTGGGCTGAGTGTCTCTGAACTTGTAGGAGAGGCCCAGTGACACCCAGATTTCCCAGGAGGGAGCAAGGACCATCTCTGTCTTGGGGCACTGGGTGGAGGGTTGAGATGATAAGTATTCGAAAACCTCAAAGTAGAAGATACAAGTTGGTGTTTCAGTATCAGGAAGGAACTGCTGTTGCTGGGGTGACCTCAAGACCTGCTTGCAGATAGGAACAAGGAACCCCTTCCCTTCCTCCATCCAGCCTTGGGGTCTCCCTCTGGGGCCCCCTGTTGGCAGAGCTTACATGGAGCTTACCAGGGGCCCCCTGTTGGCAAAGCAGAAATGTGCTGTGCATAGTCCTGGTCTCAGCATCCCAAAACAGAAAGTAGAAAGGTGGGCCTTGAGTTGAGAGGTAATAGCTTAATAACTGGTGCACTCTTCTTATAGCTTCTTGGGAAAACACATGGTTCTTCCCTGTTAGAACCATATATTATTGATTGCAGCTAGAATCGTATGTCAGCCCTTTCCAGACACCTCCTCTTGGAAAGGAGAACCAAAACTATCTTCCTCAGACTTAAAAATTCCACCTTCCTGAAGTCTACAGCACATGCTTGATTGTACAATCTTTTCATTCCTAGATACTAATAGAAAAAGTAATCAACTTTCACTTTCTTCTGAAAGATAAGTCAAGAGCATATCCACCACACTTTCTAGCAAATGTTCAATAGTTGAAGTTTCTCATCACCACTCTATATAATGTATATTCAATTATCAATTCTGTATCTTCTATGCTAGTTTTGTCATCTGTCAGAAATGTGTGATTAATTTTCTTCTTCTGACCAAGTGGCCTAGAGCAGAGTCCCAAAGCAAATCACTTGCATTCTTCTCTAACTCACTCCTTCTCTCCATTGTTTCCATTCTCAAGTTACGTGTGTGGCTACCGTCTTGGCATATAGTACCATTCAGTCTCCCCTTCTTATAGGCCTATTGTTTGGGACTATGGTATGCTCCTCCACCACCGTGTTTTAATTTGGAATCCCTTCCCACCATGTCCCCAAAATCGCATTATGGCATAATCTTAAGCTGACTTTGTTTATAATGCACACTCAGAGACAGTGTGGTACAATGTGGCCTCTGGACCAGGTTGCTCATGCCCAAATCCTTGCTCTCCTACTTACCAGCTGTACATGTCCTTGAGCAAGTTACTTAACTTCTATAAGCCTCATTTTCTCCACCTGTAAAATGGAAGCAGCAATAGTACCTACTTTATAGGGTTGTCCCTAAGATTAAAAAAGATACATAGACAGTAATTGCCCAATCAATGATAGGTATAATGAGTATAAACACTTTGAGGCTATTAGTATTTTTCCATCTCCTATCTCCCTTACAATAATTTTTGGGTGCAAATCATTAGGCATCTCCCCTACTCTTATTCATATCCTCACCTTTTCTTGTCCTTCATAGGAGCCACTTTCATAGGTTTATCAACGTAATGGTGTCCCTCCCTCTCTTCACTTAAATATTTTCAATCAAGTCACCTAGACTCTGGTCCTATATCCTTCCCTGGCCAAGAACCCATCCTTCATCCCAGCACCTAAAACCATGGGCTGTCTTATAAAACTCATTTCTCCTTACCATCTTTTTAATTGTACATTCAACTCCCAGATCTTCTTTTCTCTTTAAACATCTTTACTGTTGGCTGAGACAATTGTAAATCTATCATTTATACTCTTGAGTCCTTTGATTTCTTGATCAAGGCCTCATAATTTCTTTTGAGATAATATCATTCATGTGGCATTTTAACTCAAGAAGTGTTGGGAGGAGATTTTGAGGAGCAAGTTCATAGGGATCTTCAAGTGGCAGAAGAATCAGGAAGGTCAAACCTGAGAGCTTAATGGAATAGCTTTCAAGAGCCTAGTGATTCATCCTGGGTATGTAACTTGAACAGAATGTGCTTATATCATATAGGTTAAACAGCGAATGTTGAGCCTGTCAGAAAACGAAGCTATCTGTGTGATGCCAAATAAATCTAGTAGTTAATCAAAATAACCAGTCGAGTAATTTCCAAATTAATTAATTTTAGTGTCTGCACTTGCACATCCAGTTCAAGATTCTGAGAGTACTAAATTACAATTTTAGTATGCAAAGGTTTGCCTTCCCTTGGCTACCCTAAACCATCCAAATTATAAAAATAAAACTATATATTGTACAGCGATACTCTCATAAATCTATTTTCTAAGTGCCAGAAAGGAGGCATCATGAGTGGGGAATTTCATATATGTCCATGCATGTACAGACTTCAGGCTCTGGGAGATAAATGTGTCAAGAACACATCATCGCAGCGGAGTAATTATGCAACTTACATTTCTGCCAGTGAATTTCAAACCTGATTTACGTCAGATCAGACTATAAATCCAGTCTTTGCACCAATTATCAAAAATACATTTTACAATCTTGACTGTATTATTTTCAGAGAGAAAATAAACAATGGAATGTTATAGTGGGTCCACGTTGAAAACTCTGCTGGGCCGTGGGGTGCAGTGGGGAGCCTGTCTGGAGAAAAAGATGAAACTCAGCTCCGAAAAGAAAACTGGATCTAAAGGTCTAGAAAGTGCCATGACTTTCTGAACCTTGGGCCTGAGCTGTCATGTGGGCAAATAATGAAAGCAGGCATCTTAAGTCTTATGGAAAAAAAATGATGTATCATCTTGTTTGTTAAAATAATGAGATAAAAGTGTTCTGAGGGAATAGATTCCCTGTTTAATTCCTCACCTGTGCCAGGTGTCACCAATTCCACTCTAACTTTGTAGAGCCTGGGCAATGCATTGCAGTCCTGGATCACTTGGGAAGCTTTGAAAAGTACTGACATCTGGCTCTACCTAAGAAATGTTAGTTTAATTGGACCAAGATGTAGCCTGGGCATTGCTAGTTTTTTTAATAGCACACCAGGGGAGAAGGATTGGTTCAGGCTGTGTGCTCCAGGCGTGGCTCCTGCCTTTGGAATTATGACAAAGTCCACCTGCAGGGATGCAAACAGGGCCATGATGGGTGCTCTCCTTCATGGTTGTCACCCTTTCTTTGTCATGTTCTTTATTCTCCTGCCTTATAGCATTGCTCCTTGACAATTACCTTTAATTTCATGCTTCTGATTCCCAGGTGCCTGCTGGCCTCTCCATGGCCTGCTCTATCTCCAGAAATTTGTGTTTTCCTTTTGAGTGCTTTCTTGCCCACTCTGTTGCAAATTCTGGCTTTGCAAGCTCCTCTGGCTGTGCTGACTTGCGGCAAGTATCTGACTCAGCCCTCTCAGTTGGATTCCAACTTCCACTTCCTCCCTGGGCAGGAGGCTGGTGACTTCGCCACAGGCAGCCCCTGAGCATATTGGTTCAGCACATGACTCCTGAATGGGAGGTAAAGTCATGGCCTACCCTTCCTTTGATGAGTCTTCTCGTCATAGGAGACAGCAGCAGCACAATTCTGGATGAGACCAGCCTGTGTTTCCTGGGCGGGGAAGTCACAACAGAGGGAGAGAAAAAGCCCGGGTAGCTAGGAGGCGGGTCCCTGAGCTGGGGCCCGGGACGTGAAAAGGAGGGACTTTATAAAGGGATGGGAGAAAAGAAATGAATGATGAGTGATGCCACCTTCCTTAGGTAAACCTCGGTATGTGTTATAAATGTTAGTGTTGGCTACTCTGGCTTATATTATACAACTGTTGCTGTCATTTTTTAAAATTCTGTGTCATGTCTTCATCATGACTTTTTAATAGCACCATTGTCCCAAGGTGCAAGCACAGAATGGAGATGTAAGTTGGAAAGGAAATGTCAAAAAAAATACAGATATTCTCATTTTCAACAATTCAAACATTAGAAGTCAACGAAAACCCATTGACTCCCAAGCCTAATCCCTGTTGGCTTTCAGAGGTATCTCTGTTAACAGATGTGTAGTCCTAACCATTCACTTAACATACAAAAAATCTAAAAAACAAAAATGAAAAGTAAAAAGGAAAAAAAATAAATAAGAAAAAAATATAAAAGTAAATTAAATATATTAATTAAAAAAATAAAAAATAAATAAAAAATAAAATAAAATAACAAAAAATCACATATATAATATTGTTTCATGTGTGTTTTATATAACTGGAATCATACTATACATATTATTATGAAACTTACTTCTTTCACTCAACAGTACATAATGGAGAGCTTTCATTTCAGTACATATAGATCACATTCTACTCAACTACTATACTCTAAACTAAGGACAATTGGCCGAGTTCAATGGCTCATGCCTATAATACCAGCATACCGGGAGGCCAAGCCAAAAGGATCACTTGAATCCAGGAGTTCAAGACCACCCTAGCCAACATAGCAAGACCACATCTCTACAAAAAAAAAAAAAATTAAAATTAGCCCAGCATGGTGGCGCATACCTGTAGTCCCAGCTACTTGAGAGGCTGAGGCAGGAGGATTTCTTAAGCCCAGGAGTTGGAGGCTGTAGTGAGCTATGATCGCACCACTGTACTCCATTGTGGGTGACAGAGCAAATCCTCATCTCAAAAAATAAAAATAAATAAATTTTTAAAACCTATGGACAATTAAGTTGTTTCTAATTTATGTGATTACAAACAATTCTGCAACAACTAACTTATATGTATGGGTGAAGCTTTCTTTTTAGAAGATCAGGAGAAGTAAAATTGTTAGGTCATAGGGTATATGCATTTTTATTTTGGATTTGTACTGTTAAATTTACACCTCACCTAGGAATGTAAGAGAATACTGTTTTACCATACCTTAATCAACACTGTTATTTTAAACTTTGTCAATCTGAAATGGATTTCTTTATTGGCATTTCAATGGTTTTTTTCAAATGCCAACAAACTTTTACCACATCAAACTATGTTTCATCTTGGTACATGTCCATGGACCAAATATGCTTCGTTTTGTTTTGATTTGCATTTCATTGATTACAAGAGAGATTGAACATCTTTGCATATGCTTACTATACTTGGATTTCTTCTATTTCCTCTATACTGCTACTTGGATTTTCTCCTCTATGAATCCATATTTCATATGGATAGGGATAGGGATTTTTCATATCCATTGCTCACTCTTCTATTGGATGGCTTTTCTACCTTTTCTTCTCATTGGTATAGGAGTGCTTTATAGATTATGAATTTTGATCAGGGCAACTTCAGAGCACAATTTACATTGTGTAATAGTTCACTTGCATGGCTCCCCCTGGTGGTGTGCAGTATGCAGCCTACACAGCCATAACGAGCAGTTCTTAATCTTTGTGATGAATATGTAAATATTTTATCCTTAATCTATCTCTTGTCTTTTAGCTTTGCTTGTGTCATTTTTCAAAGTGGAGAAATCATTTATTTTTATAGTCATATTTATCAGTCTTTTCTTTTGTGTTGTTTAAAATGTCTTGTTTAAAATGGTATTTCCAGCTGGGCACGGTGGCTCACGACTATAATCCTAGCACTTTGGGAGGCTGAGGCAGGTGGGTCATTTGAGCTCAGAAGTTTGAGACCAGCCTGAGCAAGAGAGAAACCCCGTCTCTACTAAAAATAGAAATTAGCTGGACAACTAAAAATATATAAAAATTTTAGCCAGGCATGGTGGCGCATGCCTGTAGTTCCAGCTACTCAGGAGGCTGAAGCAGAAGGATTGCTTGAGCCCAGGAGTTTGAGGTTGCTGTGAGCTATGATGACACTATGGCACTCTAGCCTGGGTAACAGAGTGAGACTCTGTCTCTAAATAAATAAATAAAATGGTCTTTCCAACTCAAAATAATAAAACAATTTTTTGTTTCCTCTGATTGTTTTTATAGTTTTATGCTTATATACTGGTGAATGATGTAAGATAGGAATCTAACCATTATTTTTGTCCAAATGGATAACCAATAGTCCCAATAAACTATCCCCTTATCTAAAATGCTACCTTTATCATATACTGTTTTTTTTATGCAAAAACAGTGGGTGAATCCATTTTGGGGCTCTACGTTCTTTTGTTATAATTAAAATAATATTTGGAGAAATTATTCATTTGATGTTAAACTATGTATTATAAATTGTAGGGAATTCTCACTTCTGAAAAGGGATTCAGTCAATCTCAACAATTCAGCTTTGTAAGCCCCATGTGGAAGACCTCTTTCTAGATAATATTATAAATAAATAGTTAGATCTGGTGGGTCTTGCATGATTCTTGGACACAAAATCTTGGTGCCCAGTGAAACAGCCAGTTTGTTTTTATTTCTTCCTGAATATTATAATTGACTTGAATATTCTTAATTTGATTTAACCATATTCATAGTGAATTAATGGGATTAATTAATATGCCATTTAACTTTAAATGAACTGATTATTTAGAACAAGAGTCCAAAAATATAAATATGTGAGTTTTTCCATGGGCCTATGAGAACCTTAAATGCCATCTGATAGCACAGTCTGACGAATAGTAGTCGATGAATAAATATATGTAGGATGAGAGAAAACAGCACTATTCTAAACTTGAAAAGCACCATTCGTGCTTTCTTTTTTCCAGGGACTTTACTGATTTGCTTCATGTGGAGTGGCTGTTTTCCTCACACTGTTTTGAGACATATGATATTAGAACTTGGCATGAATTTGCTGGCTTTCTCAGCCAGAAAACTTTGAGTCAACTTAATTTTTTTCTTTGTGCTTTATTTAAACCTAAGAGTTTAGTTATTAGTTATCAAAAAAATAAAACCACAAAAAAACCCTGAAGCATAAATATTATTCTCCAATTTTGCTTTCCACATGGCCTAATTGAATGAAAACTGCACTTACTTTATTCTCCCTTCTCTCGGGAGAGCACTGCCTACATAGAATAGAATGTGAATGACTATCCTCCAGAGTTGCCCAGTGCACAGTACTGTCCTCCTTCCACCTCCCACTTCCATTCTCCGTCTATATTTCCCTAATCAGAAAGAGCCTCTTGGCTCTGCCTACTCTGCTATCTGCTGTGTGCTGGCTTGCCTGTCGATGCCTAGACTCTGCAGCTCTGTGTTCCTTAAAGACCTCACTCCACAGACTGCAAAGTTTACTCATATAATTAGCCTGGAGACTTCTAGCAGTTTCCAGGCCTACGTTCTTATCAGAGTTTGTCTTACAAATGGTCTCCTTTGTGACTATTTTAAAAGCACGGAATCCGGCAAAACTATTTGGGAATGGCAGTAGAGGATAAGGGCTTGCTCACCCACACAAAGGCATATAGCCCTGTTGACTCTGCATGAGCCTCCCTTGAGGACAATGCAAGGTTCCCATCTTGAGTCACACTTTCGACACAGCTGAGCACAGAGATTCTGTTCAGTACAGCAAGCATAGTCTACGTGTACCCACCCAGAAACTTTCCATAAGTACATTCCACAGGCTGATTGTTTTGAGTGATGCTGGCTTATTCAGACTGGTGGGTGCAACTCTACCCTTCTTTCCTAACGCATGAGTGACATGATGCAAAGTCAAAGTCAAAACTCCAAGACTCATAGATCTTTAGAACTGAAAACACTTTAGGAATATTTTGTCTACCCATTTCATTTTAAGACTGAGATGACTGCCTGTTGGCTTTAGTATATTTCATATATATATATATGTGCTTATATACACTCAACCATATTTATCATATTATAGCAAATAAATGAAAATTAATTAATATAAATTTAAACCTTGGATGAACTGATTATTTGGTATGAAAGTCCAAAGACATTTATAAACACTTGAAGTTAGCTCCCCATTCTTTTAAATAACTGCAGCTCCCATCATTGTGTGTGTGTGTGTGTGTGTGTGTGTGTGTACACATGTGTACGTGTGTCCAAGAACATGGGGATGGATAAGTTACTGATTACCACCTATTCGACTGATGGGAATGGTTAAAACGTGGAACAATTTCCAGCTACATGCAGAATTCTGGCTGGCCGCTTTTTTACTCCAAAGTCTGTTTTACTTTGTAAAACAGTTTCTTATCACATTCACTTATCATTCCTCAAAGGGATGCTGGGAAGGAGACTGCCCTTATTGCTATTCTCATGTTAACATGTGAGAAAACTGTGTGCACCTAGAGCTTGACAGTCTCTTCCTGGGAACATGCACTGAGAATAACCCAGAAGACCCAGGGAGCCATCTGTCACTCAGCTTGGCACACTCATCCGTCCCCTCCCTTCCCACCCCCAGGGCCCTTCATGCTGATGAAAACAATGCTACATGGAAATTCCCCAAATCAAGGGCTGCTTAAAAATTCCTATGGACCCCTCATTAGGCCTCATCCCCCTGTGGCTATTTCTGAATGTAAAAATAGCACCTTGGAGATTCTGTGGATCTTTCTAGCTAGTGTGCTGTGACCCCCATGTAGACTTTGGTCTCAGAATACATGACCATCATATTTATTAAGAGCTACTCAAAGCAAATTCAACCTAGAAGCAATGCCCTTGAGCAGCTTAGAGTCTTTGAATATGCTAGTGAGAGACTAATCATTCCACAAGTATTTATTGAGGTGCTCCCCTGGGCACTGCAGAGATCGTGATATTAATGACAAGATAGGCCTGCCCCTGTTTTCAAGAGGCCAAGTTCAAGGCAGATACTGACAAGCAAAGAGGCTATGGCAATAGAGCAAAACCAGTGCAATCATGTTCAAAGTTCACCATGGGGGTGCTGGGAGGCACTTCACTGCGACGTGGGCAGTCACAAAGGCTTCCTAGGGGACTGTCTGAGGGGAGCCGGCCGGACACAGATGTAGAGGAACAGTGTTCAAGGCAGAGGGAACAGAATGTGCGAAACCTGGGCACAAGAGGCAGCAAAGCACATTGAAGAAAATGAAAAACATTTTACTCTGGCTGAGCACAGCGTGAAGGGTGAGCGTGTGCGTGTTTGGGTGGGGGTGGAGGGTGGAGGGTGCATCGGGAGGGGTGACGAAGACGTTGCTGGACAGATGACCAGGAGCTAGATTGTTAAGGGCTGGCCTTGTCAGTTCTTTGCAGATGACTAAACTTTATCCATGAATCATTCATTCATTTATTCACCTACCAAGTGCCAAGAACAAGTGCTGGCGACGAACCGACGAATAAAACAGACAATGGACATGCCCTGGAGGAGCTTCTGTTCCCACGAAGGGTGGAGGGAAGTCAGTGGACAAGTAATCAGATTCAATATGTAGTATGTCCCGTGGTGACACAAGCCTGGAAGCAAAAGAACTCAGGGTGGGAGATGAACAGTGTCACGGGTGGGATGGTTCTCATTTCACACAGGGTCAGCGAGGCCTCGTCGATATGGTGGTGTTCAGCGGAGATCTAAGGAGGTGCAGGGGAGAGTCTGGGAGATCTTTGCAGGGGAAGCGCAGTCTAGATAGAGGAGGCAGCACGTATGAGGGGTCGGGGCAGCAGGGAGCGTGTCGTGTTGTAGGAATACCCGCAGGCCACGCTGGCCAGAGCACAGGGACGGGACGGAGTGGCATGAGATGAAGTCTGAGAGATGGAAGGGCAAGATCAGAGAGGGACTTGTAGGATTTCATCCTGAGTGTGATGGGGGCACCAAAGGAGAGTTTTCAGTAGGGAAGTGGCACGACCCTGTTTGTGTACTTCCGGCTGTAGCAGAAGAATGGGCCGGGGGTCCGGGTGGGGATGGAGAGGCAGAACAGTAGGGAGACCAGTTGGATGCAGAAAATCATGAGTAGCCATATGGCCTAAGCAAGGTAACAGCAGTGAGATATGCTGCAAAGTAAAGGCAGAAGGGAGAGGGAGGAAATTGAAGGATGCAAAGAGGGCCCTATCTCTTGGTTCCAAATATTTTTTACCACAACTCGCACACTGACCGAAGTTTTCCCTATTATAGGCTCTCTTTCGAATTTGAAGAATTGAAGATCCTATCAAGACAAATTCTGCTTTTATTTTTGGATTTAAAAAGCATAGCATTTCATAAGAAAAATAAGGAACAGAATGACATATAATACAATACATTTATATAAATTAAAGATGCATGCATACAAAATGATACTTAAACTTTGGAAGAAGACGTGGAATGCAAAAGTGCACAGTAAACAGAATAGGATGGTTGCCCACAGTGGGGAGACGTGGGACAAGAGGATGTTACGAAGAAAATGAAACAAAACAAATAAAAAAGCACAAAGTTCCAGAATACATATATTTTTTTAGACACAGCAAAACGCTGAACATTTTGAGCAATAGCAATTCAGTACTGATTTAGTCGAGTCTAGAGCAGGTCTCTGAGAGAACAGGTCTTGGGATAGTCAGGCTTTGACAGCAAATCATAAAAAGGTGGATATCATGGGATCAGTCCAGACTAGGCCTTTAGGACATTAGAGGTAAGAAAAACAGAATTCTGAAAACAAATTTCACCTCCTTCCCATGTCTGCCTAAAACTGGCTCTTCACAAAGTTTTAGTTTTACTTCTCCCCACCTAAAACGCCCTGCTCCAACCCGTTTCCCAAAAGATATCCTATTCTGATGTTTAAGAAAAACTTTAGTGTTTTTCTCTCTGTGCTCAGTGGAATTTCACCAATTTCTCTGGAATGACAAGTATCAGAAAAAGTTCTGTGGCGGCTGAAACCACTGTTCCATAATCTACTGAGGTTCAAGGTCTGGTAGAAAGAAAAATTACAGTCGTTTAAAGTTAAAAAAATATAGCTGGAAGTCAGGAGGCTTCTTGGGTTTTAATCTCAGTTTTGTGCTGGCAATAAGTCATAGCTAAGTACCTCTTAGTTTACAAAGCATGTTCACATTTATTAATCTATTTGATCTTCATTTCAACTCTTGTGAAGCAGCTACTTTACAAACACGAAAACTAAAACTCAGAGAGATTAAATGACTTATTCATGTTGCTTAAGTTGTAATCTGCACTTTTCCTATGTTAGAACTCTTTCTGTATTCTGAGGTCAGGTATCAAACCTGTGGCTTCCCATAAGTGAACATTATAACATTTGCCAGTTCACTTTACAGGGATACATAAAAGAAAAATGATGCAATATGGGTGGCACAGCTTGCTGGAAGAAAAGTGGTAAATAAATAAATAAGATACATAGATATTTACCATGATTTGTATTTATTATTATTTTTGAAATATTTGCAACCAAGTTTTTGAAGCTTTGTAGATTATCTTATAGTGATGGTATTTCTTCAGCAGCGACCTGGCAACCCCCAAATTGGATCCAAATCATCAGGCACTCTTCTCTGTGAGTTCACCAAGGGAAGAAATATGGACAGAGGCCAGTGCTGAGAGAAGGAGCACTTTCCCTGTCAGCTGGAGCCTTGGCCCCAAATCCAGCCTATCCCCCAAGTGAGGTTAGTTGGACTACACTTGACTCTACAATTAAAAGTTGGATCTTATTCTGTTGGGGGAAGAAGGACTAGTCCAAAGCTCACCAATCAGCAAAATGAAGAGGAGGTGTGTGAAGAAAGGAGTAGGAAATAGGAAGGCCAGTCACTGTCCTCAGTGAGTATAGCCCCAGCTCTCCTTACTACTCCAGCCTGGCAGAGCGAGAGCATTTGACCCCAAATAGATGCTCTAAGGCTTTAGACCCAAGCGCCTAGATGATGTAGACCAGTGTCTTTGAACCTGAGCAATCTCTCTCGTGGGTTTTCTTCAGGGGAGGGGAGGAGTGTTAGAGTGCTGGCCTGGGAGAGTGGCTGAAAGCTCTTCTAGCTAAAAGTTCCCAAATTAAGAAGAATCCCATCATTTGGAAATTAGATCAGGAAGTTAAAATTCTCTAAAATTCCTTCATTCCATAACATTTTGTCCAGGGCTTTTACCAGGTGCTGGGACACAGAGATGAGTAGTTGCTCATCTATGTTTACATCTATACCTTTATCTAACAATCTATCATCTATATCTATCTGAGACATATACTATGAATAATCAATTTAAATAAAAACTTCCCAGAAATTATCCAGTCAAAAGAGTGATTTGGAGATAGTCTTTCTAAGGAGATAGATTCATATAGAAGACCAGGAGATATTAAAATAAAAATAATACATAAACATGATATCCCTAACTTGAAGGAAGGCAATGCAATATAGATGGCAAGCAAAGAGAAGGCTGGCATTTTAAAGCTTCTGAAAGAAGAATATACTAGTACTTCTCCAGTATTATTTTAGGGAGAAGAAGTTCTCCCAGCAATGGGGTCTAGTTCTTCAGGCAGAAATACCCCTAAGGAGGGGCAATTTATCAGCCACCACAGATGACTGGAATCATCCGTCCAAATTGGGCAGCCTCTTGAGCTCTGGGTCAAAACTTTCCCTAAAACCTCCTTCTCTGTGTCCTTAGGTGTCACCCCTAGGTGTCCAACCCACTGGACAGGAGGCTTGGCTCAAATGGCCACCTACCTCAGTTCTCTCTCTCAGGTTATATTTCCTACTTTATGTTAGTCAGTTGGCACTCTAGTTTCCAAATCAACCTTTAGCCATACCCATGTGTTTATTATCATTAACATAGCTACCACCTTCCAGAACATGCATATGAAGAAAGTGTCCCTAGAAGTCCATACATGGAAAGTTCTGTTTGAGGCATGCCTGGTATTCACGGGTGTGTGGGAGGACTGTGTCCTTGGTTCCCCTCCCCCAGACACCTGCACCTCTTAATTAGGGTAGCAACGATGAGATTCCAGGGTGCCTGGCCTAGACCCAAATCCACACTCACCATTCCTCAGGCACTGCCTTGGATTTTCAGTTTGGGTACTGGACTTGTGTACTCATTGAACATGAATAATTTTTTGTCAAGATATCTTAATATTTTGTTTGTCTGCATTTTTAAATGCTGGCTCAAAAAGGCAGTGGAGAGAGAGAGAGAGAAATATAAATGAGTATGATATATGGCTGGTGATTTCACGGGATGGCCACTATTTTTAAAAGTTCCATGTTTGTCTTGTTCACCACTGTGCTGCTAGGACCTAATGGAGTTGACGACACATAATAGGCACTCAAGAAATATTTGCTAATTATTAATTGATTAATTAATTGGTAATTAATTGGCCACCACTCAATCAAATATTAATTAACTGGCCATTAATTAAGTAATCTAGTGAGGGAAATAGGATGGATATATGTTAATACAATTAAATCAAGTAATTCAAGTCAGTAAATGATAAAGAGAAAATGAAAGGGTCTGACTGCACTTCTTGGATTATAGGTAGCCCAAGAAAGGGTATGAACTGAGTGCTGGGAATTTAGAGATGGCTTTCTGGTGAGTCTGGAGCTGGTGCCAGCTGAGGCTTCACCTAACATGCATCTTTTTACCCTAATTAAGAGGTGCAGGTGTCTGGGGGCGGGGAACCAAGGACACAGTCCTCCCACACGCCCATGAATACCAGGCATGCCTCAAACAGAACTTCCCATGTATGGACTTCTAGGGACACTTTGTTCATGTGCATCTTCTGGAAGGTGGGGAAGTCCTGGCTTCAGACAAGCACAGAGGGGAGAAGCCACGAGACCGAGGTCACTGAGGCAGGGAGTGCCCTCCATGATGCGGGGTGCTGGGCAGATGGGAGTGGGGGGAGGGATTGTGGCATGGATCATAGGAAAGGCAAGCAGAGGGGGATCACAGATCACCCCGAAATGCCAAGCCAAACTTTGACTTTGTCCTATTGGTAGTAAGATAAGTAAGTTTATGAGCAATGCCATGAATTCATGATGAAAGTAAAAGGTCAGGGCTAAAGATGCATGTTCGTTGTCATTCCACAAGAGATAATTGTAGAAAACATGTGAACAAATGAAAAATTTTTTTAAAAATCCAATTAAGGTAGAAATGACCTCTTCCTCTTCAGTTGCCCAGTGTGACTCAGACTACCCAGAACTCTTATGAGAAAGCTGCCCGACTTTACTGTATTTATGGGATTCCATGTCTGTCCACCAGCAGAAGGCAGAGGTAGGACGACAGGCTGGACACCAGTGTTGGGAGCCACCAAAGACAAAGAGAGAAGAAGAGGCGTTTGGGAGCATGGGGGGTGGGGACTGCAAAAAGGCTCAGCTCTGCAAGGATCACAGACAGAACCACTCGGAGGAGGGAGGGAAACCGAAGACAAAATGACCAGGGATGAAGAAGTGAAGTCAAGGAAGAAGGGGAGGGCACTGCATTGTAAACTCATCATTCATTCAGAGAAATTTGATGCTAAAAGAAAACAGAAGAGTGAAGTGAGAAGAAACAAGAGTCAGTCTAAGACATTTACCCCCAAGCTTTGGAGCATGAGGTGAGATGAGATTGAACAGCACAGTGAAGGCTCAGCTTGAAGAGAGGGGAGACCATGGAGCTGCAAAAGCATTTCAGCGTGATCTGTCTCCCTCTCCCCTGACCCTCACCCCACGTAAACTGATCAAAGCTCCGGCACAGCTCGGTTGGTGGTTAGACGCATCTATGTTATATATTTAGATTGCTTAGTCCAAACAGCCATCTTTCCCCAGTTAGTACCAGACTCCTCAATCTCTTTGAAAATATGTTTTCTCTTTTTTCCAGTCTTAAAAATAGTCTATCCCCCAAGAGCAATTGCTGCCTCCTTGCCTCTCAGATGACAGTCTGCAAGGCCAAAGCTACAGAACCTCACCCAAAATAGATCAAATATTTTAAATGTTTTCTTATTTGCACCCCTCACAAGTATGCCTGCAATGCAAAGCCAATTATGAGATTGGCTTTTTTTTTTTTTTTCTGAAATGAGTGATGAGTGTGTTTTCTGGTCAGGAGGGGAGGCCAGGCCTCACCACATGGTCTTGGTTGGATATCAGACGCCTTCCTTAGGCGTGAACAGGAAACGTGCACAGCTGGGTGAACACGTGCAGAGGAGTATGGCGGCCTCTGTCGGGACTTGCCGTCCTGGAGTCCATCTCATGCACTTGTCAGAGCGTCCCCATTCAAACAACAGTTCTTTAAGGGCAGGCACGGTGTTTTGACAAGATTATAAAAGGCACAGAGCCTAACGCTAAGCCTTGCAGGTAACAGATGCTCAAATGCCGGTTAAATGAATGAATGAACAAAACCATATGAGAAGAAAACTGTCACAGCTGTGTGTCACTCAGAAACCCACTGCAGACTGAGAGAAACTTCTCATAGATGGAACCTCTTTGCTTCCTCTGAGGGGGGAGCAAATCCAACAGCAATGAATATGGGTGGACTCGGAAGCATAGAAACCACAGAAATATCCAGTCATCCTCTCTAGCTCAAGAAATAAGTAGATGGAAGGTTCCCGCAGGCAGGCTGAGGGGATGGCCAGCCCTATTCTGTGGAAATGGAGAACAGGAGCTCTGTCATCTATGGTGGGTCTTCTCTGATCACACCCTCTTTCCACATTGTCAGGTCCTCCCCTTGATCCCAGACCACCAACGCCCTTCTTCTACCTCCTGGTGCCCTTAAAGACCATTCCCATCAAAATGGGTCGGTGCAGGCTCTTGCTTTATCTGCACCCTGCTCATAAAGTAACTGGCACCCAGGCACTGAGGCAGGCTTACGTTGTTAGCCCTTTAAGAGTGAATATTGATGTTATGGTGTCAAAGCCTTCATACAAATGTGTGACCAACGTAAGGATGTCACAGTCAGGGCAGATCCACTCTCCTGCTAGTCAGGCTGACCCTGAACAAGCTGCACTGCTGGTCTTAGGACAAGGAAGGGCAGTGGCCTTTCTGGGTTAGTGCCCTGGGGAGAGAATGTCTCATCTATATATTAGTCTTTTGAAAAAATAAAAGATGAGAAAGTATAAGGATAACACAATAAACACCTACTGTATACATGCTTGGCAGAATTAACAAATGTAATAATTTGGTATTAATTGCTTCAGATTTTTTTTATACATTGCAAATGTATTTTAAACTCTTTAATTTCATGGCCAGTACAATTATCTTCTCTTTCTCCTTATAGCCAACAGCTATCTTTTATTTTTTTTAATTTCAGCATATTATGGGGGTACAAATGTTTATGTTTAGGTTACGTGTTTTGCCTTCCCCTCCCTTCCCCCCTGGAGTCAGAGTTTCAAGCGTGTCCATCTCCCAGATGGTGCACATCACACTCATTATGAATGTATATACCCATCCCCTCCTCCCCCCTCCCACCTGCCCGACGCCCGACAAATGTTATTCCTATATGTCCACTTAGGTGTTGATCGGTGAAACCAATTTGCTGGTGTGTACATGTGGTGCTTATTTTTCCATTCTCGGGATACTTCACTTAGTAGAATGGGTTCCAGCTCTATCCAGGAAAATACAAGAGGTGCTATATCACCATTGCTTCTTATAGCCAACTAGTACTCCATGGTATACATATACCACATTTTATCAATCCATGCATGTATTGATGGACACTTGGGTTGTTTCCATATCTTGCAATTGTGAATTGTGCTCCTGTAAATGTTCGAGTGCAGATGTCGTTTTTATAGAGTGCCTTTTGTTCTTTTGGGTAGATGCCCAGTAATGGGATTGCTGGATCAAATGGTAGATCTACCATTGTATCTCTTTAATGTATCTCCATATTGTTTTCTACAGAGTTTGCACTAGTTTGCAGTCCCACCAGCAGTGTAGGAGTGTTCCTATCTCTCTATATTATCCACGCCAACATTTATTGTTTGGGGACTTTTTGATAAAGGCTGTTGTCACTGGAGATAAATAATATCTCATTGTGGTTTTGATTTGCATTTCCCTGATGATTAGAAATGTTGAGCATTTTTTCATATGTTTGTTGCCCATTATTCTGTCTTCCTTTGAAAAGTTTCTGTTCATGTCCTTTGCCCACTTTTTGATAGGGTTGTTTGATTTTTTTCTTGCTGATTTTCCTGAGTTCTAAATAGATTCTAGTTATCAGCCCTTTATCGGATGTGTAGCTTGTGAAAATTTTCTCCCATTCTGTAGGTTGTCTGTTTGCTCTCATAACAGTTTCCTTGGCTGTTCAGAAACTTTCTAATTTTATCAGGTCCAATTTGTTTACTTTTGCCAACAGCTATCTTGAATTTGGTATGTTTCTAGTCCACTCTTACATTGATCCATAAATAATTCCTATGGATAGACTCATTCCAATTCAAACTTTCTTTTGTTTTTGTCTTCATTCAATATGTTTTTGAGATCCAGGTACATCTAGTTCATTCATTTTAGCTACTATATAATACTCCATGCTATACACCATAGTTTCTGTAGCTTCGCCCCTGCTGTTTGCTATTGGGACCTTTCCCCAATGCTTTTGCTATTGCAGACAATGCTGTAATGAGCTTCCTTTGACATGTCTTCTTGCTAAAGAGTGTGAGAGTTTCCAAAGAGGACAGACCTCAAAATGGGATCAAATGCTAGATGTCACTAGCTACTGCCAGATCACTCTACAAAGTGAATGTACCAATTTACTTTCTTATCCAAAATGTATAAGAATTTACTTCTGCACGCAATGAGCAATTATTTAGTTTTGCAACATTAAACACTTCTTTCCTTTACCAATCCGGTGGATGTGATCTAGTGTCACTGTTTTAACTAGCATTTTCCTAATTACTAATGAGGTTGAGCATCATTTCAAGGTTTGGGACCCTTGCAGTTTTCTGTGGATTGTTTTATCCTGTGCCCCAAATGAATGGGTTGTTTCTCTCTCTCTCTCTAATCGGTTTGTAGGTATTCCTTGATATTCTAGATTCTAATTCTTTGTTTTATATATTGAAATTTTTCTCTTAGTTTGACTTTTCACTTTCTATATGGTGGCATTTGTTGAACAGAAGGTTTTACATCTTGATGTAACCAATCTTTTTTTTAGTTTAATTCTTAATATTTAGAAATATTAATTAGCTTTACCTTTGTAAAAAAAAAAAATGCTCCAAACTCTCAGTGGCTTCCAACAACAGACATTTATTTCCTGTTCCCTTCATACGAGGCTTAGGTAAGTACAACTCTGCTCAGCTGAGCTCACGGGCCCAGCACAGCTCTGTGTGTCTCATCATTCTGGAAGCCAAGCTGAAGAACAGCCACTTTCTGGGGTATATTAGTTTCCTGCATCTCTGTAACAAATTACCACAAACTAGGTGCCTTAAAACAACACACATTTATTCTCTCACAGTTCTGGAAGCCAGGAGTCTAAACTCAAGGTGTCAATAGGGTTGTCAGCTTTTTCCGGGGTGCCGAGGGCGACTCTATCCCATGCCTCTCTGCAAGCTTCTGGTGGTCACTGGCAGTCCTCAGCATGCCCAGCCTGGTACATGTGTCACTCCAGTCTCTGCCTGTGTCTGCACACCCCTACTTCTCTGTGTCATGTGTGTCTCAAATCTCTCTCTCTCTCTCTTTTTCTCATAAGGGCATTTGTGGTTGGATTTAGGGTCCACCTGGGTAATCCGGTATGATCTCGTGTTCAGATCCTTAACTTCATTACATTTGCAAAGACCCTAATTCCAAATAAAGTCATAGTCACAGGTTCTGGATGAACATATCATGGGGGAGGGGAGCACCATTCGACCCACTGCATGGTGCATGTTGTTTTCATGGCAAAGAGCAGATGCCCAAGGCGAAAGCAAAACACGTGACACCTCTTAAAGCCTCCACTGGGGACAGGTATACCATAACCTCTTGCACCAGCTGGAGCAAATCACATGATCAAGTCCACCTCCTAAAAGTGCTGCAAAGACAAATGTCGAAGAATGAGTGTTTAATCCCATTAAAAGAGGTAGTGAATAGTTGGCAACAATAATCCAATCTATCACAAGCTACATTATTTTAAAAGTCAAATAATGGTTATGTGGCTCTTAACAGAAAGCAGGCACCCTCCACCTCTTCCTGGAACTGGTGCTGCCCCCAAGCTATGGCTCTGTGCTCCTCCTCAGTCTCCTTTTCTGGGCTCTAAGTGTTGGGTGTCAGTTCCCCCATCCCTGCTCTTCACTGTTCGCTCTCCCTCAGGTTAACTTCTTCCTGGTTGTAGAAACCATCTGAAAACTGGTGACTCTCGAATGTGCATCTTGATCCTGGCCACCAGCCCTGAACACCAGATTGTGTGTCAATTTCCTCTTCTCGAGTTGGCTGAATGTCTCTGGGCATCTTAATATGCCTAAAATGGGTCTGATAGGATTCCCACCCCTCCCTGCAAACCCTAACCCTAACCCTAACCCTAACCCTAACCCTAACCCTCAGGGTCCTATTTCGTTCAATGGCACTGCCACTTACTCAGTTTAGCAGACCATAAAAGGAGACATCCCTGACGCCTTTCATTTTCTCACGTGCCTCATCCAAACCATCCATGATTCCTGATGTACCCCAAATTCAACACTTTCTCAGCCGCCTAAGCAATACTGTCCCGGTCCAAGCCAACACCTGTTGCCTGACAATCTTGTCACCTGCTCTACATGGGCAGCCACAGTGATTTTTTTTTCTCCAGGCTCAAAACTTTCCAATGACCTTCCACCTTAGAAAACAAAACCCCAAGTCTTTACCACAGCTATTAATATAAGGCTCTGAGTGATGCCATCTGGCCATTGGTTGTCACTCCTCAATCGCCCTGAACTCTTTGCTATTCCCTCGGTACGCACTTGCTGTTCTTGCTGTCAGAAATGCTTTTCCTTCATATATTCTCACTGCTTCCTCCTTGACTTTATTTATGTCTCTAGAGAAAACCTTCTTCGGAAAAGACTTCCCTGTTTCTCTCAATTTCTTTACCCTTTTTTATATTTTTATAGCACTTGCCGCTTCCTGACATTATATATTTATGTATTAGTTAATGTGTTTATCTCCCTGCCTCCATCAATATGCATTTTGTTCGCAACACCTAGAACAGGCCCCGGCATGTGGTAGAAACTCAATAAATATTTGCCCAGTGAACGAACAAAGGAATGAATGAACTATTTTGTTGTTCTTTTAGGGATTTATTTCCTTATTCCTAAATGGCATACTAGTTCTGCTATTTATTAAATTCTTAGTGGAAGACATTATCTACTGATTTCTTTGTAAACAAAATGAAGGTTTAGCTCTCTTATCCACCATCATCCTGCTAGCATGTTCTTGCTCCCTATCCTCTGAATCTAATGACATCATCTTTGCTTTGGTGAAATCAATGCGTGGTATTTGCAGTACTATGATTGTGGAAACGTTTCTCACAGTTGAACTGTATAGTGTCCAGTGATTACTTTTCCTTTCTTGCATAAATGTTTTGTTTTCTCTGAAATAATAATGACCTCAACCTTCCATGTACTTGTTTTCTATATACCTATCACAAGTGCTTTCCCCAAAAAGATATTGGGGAATCTATCTACCTGACTTTTCCTTAAAGCCTCCTTCCTGGAGTCCTCTGCTCCAACATGCATGGTGCCTTCTCAATTAGCTATGCATATACTGTCCTGGTGTTCTCTCTCACCATCATCATGGGACAACCTTTTACTTCTCTCCTGAGTTTTCATCCTCTGGCTCCTAATTTTTGTTTTTCTTCTTGGTTTCTAGTTTCCACCCTACCCCAGCATTTACCCCCCTCCTTTGGATGGCTCATATAACCTTGAGAACTTGGTAACTTCAGCATGAAATATGTTTTAATTCATTGAACTGAGCCCTTTGAATCTAAAAACTTGTGTCCTTCAGTTTTGAGAAGTCTTATTTTATTATTTCCTTCCATCATTTCCTTCTCATTGTTTTTCCTGTCTTCTTTTACATGTGCATTCGGGTGTTAGAGTTTTTATTAATTCTCTAATGTTTTTATTTTTTCTCTCCTCCTTTCTATTTTGTCTTTTTCTTCTATTTTTCAGTAAGATTTTTCTGAGCTTTATCTTCCATTTCTTGAAGATTTTTAAAATTTCTCTCATGATATTTTTCATCTACAAGAGTTCTTTCCTGTTCTGTGAAAGTGACTTTTTAAAGCATCTTCTTCTTGTTTTGTGAATAAAATATTTTCTTGTATCTCCCTGAGAATTGTAATTATAGTTTTCTCCAAGTTTTCTTCCATTTCCTACCCTATCTTTCTTTCCTCTGGGGTTCTTTCTCTCTTGCTTGTTCTACTCTCCCTTCCCTTAACTTGATGCTTGTATCTAAGAGTGAGGTTCTAAGCAGCTAATTGGAAGTTGTTATACACAGGCTCATTAAAGTGTGTTAGACAACAAGTCAGATTTTTCACTGATCCCTCAAATGTCTGTGCCTGATCTTTTGCCATGGGCATGTCAGTTTCCCTGGAGTGGAATCCTCCAGTTTCCTGTCTTCAGAGTACAAACCTAACTATTCATGTCCTGGGAGCCCTGCAGGGTTAGGAAACTGGAAATGTTTCAATATTCAGTGCCTTTCCCTTAAACATTTGTTTTCACTAGCCTGGGCACCATAGCAAGACCCCGTCTCTAAAAAAAATCTAGCAGTTAGGTGGGTGTGGTGGCACACACCTGTAGCCCTAGCAACTTAGGAGGTTGAGGCAGGAGGATTGCCTGAGCCCAGGAGTTGGAGGCTGCAGTGAGCTATGATCATACCACTGCACTCTAGCCTAGGCAGCAGAGTAAGACTCTGTTGATTAATTAAAAATAAATATTTTAATATCTAATAATTAATTTAAAAATAAAATATTTTCAGTAGACAGCCTCCTCCCTGTTCACTGCTTTGCCTATTTCCTCTGAGTCCAGCACTTCTTCTCAGAGAACAAACAGAAGAAAGTTTCAGTTTTCTGTCTGGTTGAAAGAGGGGTATTCACCTGGTTGTGTGGTGGTAGAGGATGATATCTAGGCTTCAAAGTATTCCTTACTCAGATTTTCAACCAAATTTGTCTTCTCTTCCACAGTTCACCTTCAGAGGTTCCCAGGGCTTCCACATCCTGAATTTTTCCTAGTTCTAAGGCTTAAATCAGCTTCTTTCTTGTTGGCATCCCAATTTGCAGGGCCAGATTTCAGTTTTTCAACTCTGTTAAGTCAATTACCAACCATCCGTCCATTTTCCATATTCCAAAATTTGGCTGACAGCAGGACTCCTGCTGATTCCTTTCCAGTATTCTTTGCCTTGTAGGATTTATTTATAATTTTTATATTCTTTCCTATCTTTTTGGTGAGGTTTGGGGAAGGAGCATAAATAAATGAGCATTGCTCCTTGATCTGCTGTGTTTAACTATATCCTCAAATTTATCAGTCTTCTCATTTATAAGTTCTGGATTCTTTACTATTCCCTACCCTATGCTAAAAATATTCACTTTTGATTTATTCTCTTCATTTCCAAGTTTTTTTTTTTTTTTTAAGACAGAGTCTCGCTTTGTTGTCCAGGCTAGAGTGAGTGCCATGGCGTCAGCCTAGCTCACAGCAACCTCAAACTCCTGGGCTCAAGCAATCCTCCTGCCTCAGCCTCCCGAGTAGCTGGGACTACAGGCATGCACCACCATGCCCAGCTAATTTTTTCTATATATATTAGTTGGCCAATTAATTTCTTTCTATTTCTAGTAGAGACGGGGTCTCGATCTTGCTCAGGCTGGTTTTGAACTCCTGACCTCGAGCAATCCACCTGCCTCAGCCTCCCAAAGTGCTAGGATTACAGGCGTGAGCCACCGCGCCCGGCCCCAAGTTTTGTTTTTTATGTAACCTAGTTTATCTTAGTGTGGGGTACGAATTTTGAATTTAATAAACTTATTGTTCCTACATAATCTATTGTAACCCTACCATTAATAGAATAATCTACCCTTCTAATTTATATTACTTCCTCTATTATTTAAAAAATTTCCATATATACTTGGGCCTGTTTCTAGGCTTTCTCCTTTATTCTATTGATCTATTTACATATTCTTATGCCAATAACATCTATCTAAATTAGAATTGGTCCATAAAAAATCTTCTTATCTATTTTTTAGATCTTTACTTTTTCATATTTACTATTATTTTGTCAAATTCTACAACTTGTCATTTGGGGATTTTAACTAAAATAATACATGTATAGACTACTTAGAGGAGAATTTACATCTTTACAGTTTTGAGTTTTTCCATTCATAAAGATGGTATACATTGCCACTTATTAAGGCTGTCATCTCCTTAAATCAGGTTTTGCAACTTTCTTGCATACATTTTATTATGTTTATCCCAGGTAATGTACACTTTTTGTTATTATTAGGAATAACATATTTTCCATTATATCTAAAAATTAGAGATGGCTGGTTACAGAAACTCTGGAATTTTTCATCTGGAATGCAATTCCAACAATCTTGCCAAGCTCTTCTATTAGGTCTGATAGATTTGTAGATTCTTTTGAATTTTCTACACAGATAATCATATAGCAAATAAAGACATTTGCTTTTCTTTCTAATCCCAATAGCTCTTCTATTTTTTTGTCTTGGGTAGGGGTCCAGCGCATTTTTTTAGTTGTAGTAGAGATAATAGTCATTCTTGTCTTTTCATTGTTTATAATGGAAATAATTTTTAATATTTTATCATTAAACATGATGTTTGCTGTAGATTTCTGGTAAATGTCTCCCATTATGTTTATAAAGATTCTCTTCCTAGTTTTCTAAGATACTTTTTTTAATCTATAAGTGATTACTAATTTTTACCAACTATTATCTTTTATCTATTGAGTTGATATTTCTTTTTTCTATTTCCTTTTATTTATTTTTAATTTTAAACTGCTAATGTATATTATATCAATAGATTTTCAGACTGTAAACCATCTCTGCATTGGTCTTATCTCTTTTTTTTTATTTTACACTATTGGATTCAGTTTTCTAATTTTTTTATGTAGGTTCATAAGTGCACTTAATCCAAATTCTCTATTTTTTTGTACTTTGTTGTCCAATTTTGATATTAGGATTCTTCCAGTCTGCTTTTATTGTTTTAAAAAGCTAGGTGTCAGGAAAGGTTTCATTTTTTCATTTGACTAAAAGAATGTGAGTAGGGGTGTTCTGCTGCCTTTTAAAATTTCAAACTCTCTTTTCTAGTCAATAAAATAGATATTTTAAGCTGAAAGTATGTATATTTTTCATAAACTAAGTGAAGTGACTCTAATTTTGAATGAAAAAGTTTGGCCTGGTTTTCCTTTTCCCAAGTTGAAATACAAGCAAAATATAATTGTTACATGACAGCAAACACTCAGTTGGAACTGAAAACATACAATGAATCATCCAGATATTTCCAGATGTCTCTTTAGATTTATTATAGTTTGATTAGGTAGATATAGCCTATGAAAGACAAGCTATTCTTTATCTGGGATGATCCAAATGGAAAATATATTCCACAGAAATTTCCTATATAAAGCCTGTGTATTTTCAGCTGCTTACAAATGACCTCTGGAAAGAGTAAATACTCTGAAAGTGAAGTTTCTCATGGCAGAGGTTAGGCAACGTACACCTTTTTTCCTTTTATTCCCTTTTATTTCTTTTTTATCTTCTTGCTTGTTTTAAAAAACATAAAAAGACAAAGAAAAAAGAAATTTTCTGTGTCATGGTGTATAATACCTGGAATCTGTTAAACTATTCTTTCAACTATATAGTTCCTCCACAATAAGTCCATTTTCAAATTCACAAAAATAGGCTGAATGGGTTCTCACCCACTATACCCTGTATATGAGGTATCCAGAATTTATCTAGGGAAACATACTTCTTTTTTCAAAAGACAGAACCCAAAAATATTTTGCCGTTTATCTTCTAAAAACCATGCAAAATGCATGTTCCTTCACGTTTCCTGTTGATAATATTTTCCCTATTTGTAGCACAACTTTTCTTTCCTCTGGAAAGCTGGTACTTACTTTATTCATGGGTTCCAAATTATACCCTGATGCTGCTCATCCAAAAGGCATTGCTTATACAAGTGAGGAGAATGTTGCTCAGAGTATAATCGCGTAATCAGCAGTGGTCGTGGAAAATAGCGCTTCCAAGCAGGCCTCACTGAGTTATGGACGATACTGCCCGGATGGAGATCACGTGCCCGGAATGTCTCTGGACACAGGTCATCTCTTTGCACAGACGTTTCCAAATGAGTTGTTTTCTAAACTCCCTGATGTCTGCCCTACAATGTCTTCAAGTTCAGCAGTTTACCAGACTACAGAGTATTTTTCTATCTTTACAACCTGTTGAGATATGGGATGTCTCCAACGCAAAACTGGCCGTGTTCCAAAAGTTCGTTTCTAAATCATTTATTTGGGATCAGAAACATTTTCCCATAGGAACAGTTTTATAAACAGTGGTGTTCCACAAATGCCTGGTTGAGCCACAGTGTACTTGAAATGCAACATCAACTGTATTATTCCCACCAAACATTATTTATTCTGTTTCTCTGGGAAAGCGCTCTCTGGGTTTTAGCTTGGGAAGCCTGAAACTCACTTCTCCTGCTGCCTGGTAGTCTCAGCTGTAGCTGTTTTTGGCTGTGCAGCAGGAAGAGGAGAAGGAGCAGCCTCCCCAAGAAAGAGACAGGTGTAGAGAGTTGATGTAGATGCCTCTGAGTAACCTGTTAACAGCTGGAAGGCCGAAGAAGGAAACCACTCATGTGGTTCAGTCACTTTCCAAGTGTTCTGAATGAAGCACAAAGAGAAGGGACTTTTTCCTAAACGGAGATCATTTCTAAGTCAGATCTCCATAAACAGGGAAAGTCTTATACAGTAAAACCTCAAATTTTTGAAGACCAAGCGTCTGGACTTGTAATTAGCCAGGGAAAATATTTTAAAACTTCTTGGTCAGTGATGAAATAGTTTCCAAACACATAACAATAATGAGACGTACATCTTGCACATAGTTCCAGGCCTAACAAATAGTAGTTGCTTAAAAAAAAAAAAAAATGTTTTTGTAATTGAATTAAGCACTAATTGAGTGAATTCTCTCTGAAAAGGACAATTAGCACAATCATATACACATGTGGACCAGTTAACTGCATTCTCATTCAGCATCTGCTAATTCTGACCCTATCATAGCACACATCTTACCAATGAAGAGTTGGGTGGAGCACTGTCAAGAAGTCACTTGAACATTGTCACCTCTGTGCACATACAAATTTGTCTGCAGGAGCCCCAAAGCAGGTGCTGGGTCTCTTCACACCCTCTCTGCTATGCATCGATTTCTAGCAATTAGTAGCACTATCTCCCGATTGCTAAATCTGAGGAAACAAGAGGGAGCAGGAGAGGGAGGCAATGTGGAAAACCAGTGAGAATAAACATTTCAAGCCTGTAGGACCCTGCCTAGCAGTGCCTCGCCCTAGGTTTATTCTGGCCAATGCTACCTACTAAAAAAGACCTAAGGGGTTTTTTTTTGTTTTTTTTTCTGGTGGTTGGGGGTGGGGGCGGGTTGGTTGTTTTTATAGCACAAGTAGACAAATTTTGGAGGAGTTTGTGCCGCTTTCGGGCTGGAATTTAGTCTGCACAGCAAATTAAATGGGTCCTGCCCATTTCAGGTTTTAGAATCGCATAACAACTTAAATTCGTTTTGTACGTGCAACTACTTTGAAAAGAAAATACACTACCAAGGCTCCCTCTGTTAAAAAGCCTTCCCCACCCCCCCACCTCCAATAAACCTATCTACTTTTTGTTTCATAGACTGTGCTTTCTTTTTAAAGCTCCATTTGTGTTCTACAAGACAGCCTCTTGCTCCAAGATTAACATTTCTTATGATTGTTCCTGACAATGGATCCACTTCCAGAGGCCCTGCTAAGGATAACCAAAAAAGGGCATGGAGCAGGCTGGTTTTGGCAGCCTGCGCGCAGTTTCAGAGCTTTTTAGGTCTTGCTTTTTCTGATGAGTGATTTCCTGAGCATGCTTAGGGAATGACAGGCATCTCCACAGGCAGGCTGCATCCACCTTGGCCCGAGTGGCGTCATTGGCTGCCTATTAGAAAAACTACAGGACAATGCATACCACCGCCTGCCGACTGTAAACATAGAGGATATGTGTTCACTTAGCATGGACTTCTGGGAGGGGCCAAGGAAGGGCGGTCTGGAGTTTTATTGAATAGAGCAGTGTGTATTATTAGGCTGCCTGCCTGCACTCTTGCTGTGTGCTCCTGCTTAAAGAAATCAGTCCTTCCTTCTGAGTTAGTCCTCCAGAAGAAGTTTCAGCCTACAAGGTAAGGTGCAGAGGTCTTTTTTTTTTGTCTTCTAGAGAATCTGGGGATTTTCTCTGGGTTTCAGTCAACTTTCCTAGCTAAGGTAGCCAGGGATACAAGATCATTCAAGGCAATAAACCATGCAAATTCCCAGAGCCAGGCTGGACTTCACTGCCTTACGGATGTACCCGGAAGGCAAACAGGATGAGATTTCCAGTTTTGTTTTTGGAGTTGGGACAAGAGGAGAGATCATATAGCGACTCATATTAGGGAGCACTGGCAGCTCTGATTAGGACCGCCTTTTGTTTAGGAGAGCCTTACGGGTCATACCTGATAGCCCCCGACCAGTATTAGTGGCTTCCTGCGCCAGTCTGCTCACCCAGCTGTCGCCCCTGTATCTTTTATTACCCAAAGCTTTAAAACAACAGCTTTTAAAGCAGCAGCAGCAGCAGAAATTCTTTAGATTGATGAGAAGCCAAAAAAGGATGATTTTTAAAAATCAAAGGCATTTATTTTTTTAATTCTGCTACCAGTATTTAAGAACTGGATTTTCAGAGCTACAAGGAAGTAAGGTCAGGGTTGGAGAGAGAGCACTAGCACCTGGCACCCATGGGGTTAATGTCACTGATCTGATATTTGCTAAGACAGAAGATGCCTACCCTGATCTGTTTCCTATAAAACCTAATAACGAGAGAATGCATGCGCCAGTGGGTGTGTTTTTAGAAAGCACACTTAACATCCTACCTATTTCTTAAGAAATCTTATTTTCTATTTGAAAGTGTGCCTGAGTGTGTCTAGGAAATCTGAAAAGATATTGACTGGAAATGTGCTCCATCCAGAGAGGAAGGAGGCAGGCATTTATTTCGAGGTAGCTGTATTTGGATGTCTGAAGCAGACGTACAAGGCAGCTAGTTGGTGGTAGCCTGGAATTCCTTTTAGAAAGAGCTGATTGTACGGGGCGGGGGATTTTAGTGCTGTGGCAATACATGGTCAAAAACGGTGGATGAGAACAAAGTGCTTGGTATTCATAGATCCTTCCTGCTAACAAGACTATGCAGATGAACTTATCAACTGAAATAGTAAAATCTTTCTAATGTGCTTGGCAAAACCAGACATATATAGCTAGAACTTGAGTGGAGACTAGGTGCTATGTGGCAAGAAGAATAAATTTGATGATTTTTTAATAATGCTGGCTGTTAAAACCTACCAGTTTCAGATCGATTTAATTTGATTGGATTCCATGGAAGGCAGTAATTTGGGGCTGAGATTCATTAAATAATATTTTCCCTTTGTATTTAGAAGTTTGGGGAGAATTTTCTTGGGAATGCCTCTCTCTCCTTCTAGAAGTGATATATGAGAACAGAATTCCCTGTGAATTTCTTTCCCTGGAACAGTTCTGAGTAAGTGTGAGAGAAAAGCTGCAGGCCAAAGCTAGAGTTTGATTATTGTCCTTCCCTTGAAGAGATCAAGTTCCAAACTATTTTCACAGTGTTTTTAATGTCAATCAAAATCCGGAGAGCAATTTCTTTTTCAACGGTTCTCTAAACCGTGAAGGAAATGCATTTTGGAAGGGAATTTATAATCTTGGGATTTGAGGATAAATTCCATTTTGAAACCAACATCTCCAAATCCTTGAAAGTGCAAACTTTGCTATGACCAACCCTCTCCCCTCCTCTTCATGTGCTCAACAACCACAAAAACACTTGAAATTTTTCAGAATAACACAGCAAGTGTTGTACTATCTATGTAGTGATGGAGTGAGAGGGTTTTAGTGTATGTTGAACTTCTGGCAGCTCTTTGTGCTACTTCCCTCCTGTTGAATATTAGCTAGAACACACATCCCCAGATAGGGAGGTAAATGGAGCACAAAGAAACCACAGTGTGACAACTTTCATTTTACTAAAATCATTTAATAAAGAGAACTGTAATAGCAAAATTCTGGGGAGGAAAAAATCAACTAAAAGAAGATTTGATCTTAGAACACACAAGGAGTGTACAATGAATTGATCTATAGGTAATGTGTAGGATTATTTTCCATTATTCAAAGCTAATAGAATGTGCAATTTAAGTAATTCAAATCAAAAGGCTAACTCACGCAATTCTTGTATTAAAGTTAAGAGAAGAACCAGGCTCAAACTGCAGCATAAAGGATTTAAATGAGATACATGGGAGCATTTCCTGACAATAAGGTAGGCTATTAACAGTTCTGATTGGCTCCTATGACTGACTTGAGAATCTCCTGCCGTTGGGTGGATGGAATAGGATGGTCCTGTAGCCACCCATAGAAAGTTCCAGAATCCAGCCCAGGTATTTTCCCATCTTTCTGATAAGTAAAATGTACCTCAGTAGGCATTTTTTAAAAAAACACATGTAGTTGTCTCCATTTGCCATTTTCATGGTAGCGTGATTACTAGTTATTCTTTAGCAAGACAAAAAAGTGACTTAGAGACAGGCATGAAAAGGGATTAGCTAGTTCCCCACCTCCCCATGTGTCTCAGAAATGTGGTGGAGGCACGGGGAAATTGCTGACAAAATGGTATGTAAATAGCATGGTAAGACCAAGGAGGAGGTTAGAAAGATGCTGCCAAAGAATTTTCAGACTGAAAAAAGGGGTTTTCTGGGTAGGTTCTCTCAGAGCCTGAAAAGAGAATAGTTAGCTCCTTACTGCAAGTCCTTCATTGGTCAGGCTGATCCAAGTTTGGCATTGGAGAGATGCCCGTAAGTTCTGAGTAGCTGGGAAACTTAAAGAGATACTTTTAGCTCAGGCTTAACTCATGAGACCAACTATGAGACCTCAGTTCTAGTACTGGTTCCTCTGCTGAAATAACCCTGACCTTTGAAGATGTCATCAACCCTTTGCCCTCATCTGTAGATTGGGCATTGCAACGTTTCTCCCATGTCCCACAGTGGTTAGGTTAAGATGTGCAGATGAGCTGAGGCTGTATATACCCTGAGCTGCCCACAATTTGAGTCCTGTGGACATTATGCTCATCTTGGCTAGTGTCCTTCACTTCTTACCTAGTATCTCTAATTATCTCCTCCTTTCTCACATTTGAGGACCCTTGAGTGGTACCTTCTGGCTCCTAGTTCTTTCTAGAACTCTGAGCCTAAAGCCCAGTGAATGCTGGTCAATCCCAATGTTGGATGAATTTTTGGCTTTGATGATCAGAGACCAAGAGGATACAAATATAAGGAAGTGGACTAACATGAGCCATCAGTGGTACAGGGAGATATCCAGGGACAGGGGAATCTGAAGATCCAGTTGAGCAGAAGCCCAAAGACGAAGTGCTGACAACAGAAGGGCTTCAGTATGAGGCAGCTTCTCTGCCTCCAGCCAAAGGCATGGAATGAATCCCAGCATGTCAAGCCCGGGCCTTGCAGGGAGGGTGAGGTAACCAGGAGCACCTGGCTGTGGTTCCTGCTGGTATGGAGACCAGACTGCTGCTCAGAGCTTGTCTCTCACCTCTGTCTGCCTCAGTCCTTAGTACTCCCAGCTGTGACTGACTCCTGGCGGCATCCCTAAGTTCCTTACCCCAAGTCCTCCACCTCTACCCTCTTCCCCAGCACCTCCCCAACCCCCAAGCCAAACACAGGCTTTCCTGATCCAACATTGACAATCTGCAGGGGCCAGCTCTAGATTGAAGCCCGGAACATAGCAGAAGGGTCTAGCACAGATATGTTTCAGATTGGAAAATCTCTTGAGCAGACACAGTAGATGTTAGAGCACGTTCTGTGGTAAGGGGCCACTCTGGTGCTCTCCCCAAACTCACAGTTGCCTGGCAGGAAGGACAGGATAGCCCCGGGCTGTGAGGAAGAAGTGATGAAGTTGTCCCTGTCAGTTGTTCTTCCCTGTGTTGTTTTTATGAAGACCTTTGAAAATCTGATAAAATCTCTGAAGTCTTAGGTCCTTTGTAAGCCCACCCTTTGTGATTGATGGTGAGAGACACTTAAGCTGGGCAAGATGAGGTTAGGGAGTGGGGGAAAATCTTGATTCCCATAAAAGACAAGGGTGCAAAGGATCAGAGCACAAGTGGAAGTAGAATCATAGGGAAATCCAAGAACAGAAGCCAAAATAGGATCAGGGTCCACAGAGAGTGGAGTCAGAGTCAAGGTGGGTGAAAGGATCCCAGCAGAGGTCTACGGATCTCCTCTGAGTGTGTTTCCATCAATGTAACTCAGCTGCAGCATGTGTCTGCTTCTTTCCATTGTTCTACCAACTGGAAAATTCCTTCTGTGCTTCCAGGTCAAATTCTGAGAGCGGAGACCTTATTGGTTCAGCCAAAACTATTGTCTTTGTTTGGCAAATCCCTTAGCAGGAGGAGGACATCAAAGGCATGGGCATGCCTACGCTGAATAAAGTACTAATCCAGCCAGTGCTCACTCCTGGGCTTAGAAGAGCCCAGTGGGCAATTTTAGTTGGAAGAGAAATTGAGCGTGGAAGGCAAATGAGCTGAAATGTCCAACAGCTCTCAATGGATATCATTTGAGTTTTTATGTGAATGAATTCCTGGAGAAGCAAAGATGAATGATCATATAGTGGCTGACAACCACTTTGGCATGACCTAATGAACCAGTCTTAAGGGAGATTAACTTGGAAGTTTGCACCACTGGCAACTGATAAGATAAGAATCATCCATTTCAGAAAGATCCCAGAGAAATACATTTTGAATAGTTTTGTTGCCAAGAAACTTCATATAAACCATAGGTATGATATGGCTCCCCTCAAAGGCATCTTGAAAATTCAGTAAATAATGATTTAACAATTGTAATAAATAAAAGCCAATACATCCCAATGAAAACCATGATACTGAATAAGCTGAGCACATAAAAGCTAGTGTTCTCTTAATCAGTGGAAGTGATTAATTGTCTAAGGTCTAGGCAATATTTGCAATGTAATTTTTTATCCACTGAATACCTGTGATAATGTCCATCAAGCACAGTAAAAGATCCTCTGCATTTTGCAAGGCTCAGATCCCATTTGGAGCACCGTACTCTGTTCTGGGCTCATTCCTCAGAGAGACAGGGACAAAGTTGCATTCAGGGTGAGCATCAAACACTGGAGAGGGTCAACAGAGCAAAACATATGAGGAAACAGGTAAGGGATCTAGAGCTATTTATCTCAAAGGAAAGAAAATGGAGAGGCCACGTCTATGCCTGCCAATATTTGGAATACTTTTATGTGGACATGGGAGGAGGTACTTGTGTTTCTCACGAGAGCAGAATCAAATACATAAGTTCATAGAATGTTTAAGCTGGGCAGGACCTTAAGAGATCATTTAGCCCAGGGAGTATACATAATTTTTCAACTGTATGTCAGCTCTGACCAATTGACATGTTAAGGAGGATTCTGAGGCTGACTCTAAGCTCACAGAGAAGGAAAAAAAAATGCTGTCATTGATAGTAATATTTGTTGTGGAATAAAAGGGCCATGGCTATGTTTTGCTCTTCATTAATGTAGTCTGTAGGTTCCTAACCTCTGAGCCTTGGATCCCTGGGAGGCCACAAAATTATGGCAAGAGGTAAACAAATCCCTATATTCAGCAAGTGCTTTCAAGTTGAAATAAATAATACATCTTGCACAATATGTGCTACTATTTTTCTATATATAGCTACATTATGATGATAAAATACTAATTTGTTTAAGAGTTACTGAATGCATAATAGCTTTTGGTTTTGTGTTTTCTAAATGAGTAGAACCAAAACATATAACTATATTGTAGGTGGGAAGGTTAAAAACAAGAAATTTGGGTTCTTCGGTAGAAATTCTTCTAAAAAAGGAACCAGTGATCTATTTTTCATTTTCCAGATGAGGAACTAAAGCCTAGCCACACCAAGTAAAATTATATATGCATTTGTAGGTTTCTTTGATTAATGTCTTATTGGTCAATAAGATTCATAAGAGCAGGGACATCTATTTTTTTCATTAGGATTTACCCAGTGCCTGACACATGGCAGAATCTCAATAAATATTTGTTGAATGAAAGAACAAACCAAGTGACTTGACCAAGTTTATCCAGTTAATTAGTGGTGAGATAGTTCTAGAACACACAGCTCCTAAATCCCAGGCAGTTAACCTTTTTAGTACACTAGATTGTTTCTCCTGATAGTCAGAGAGCATATCCCATTTTAACAGTTCACAAATTTGGATTCTACAATGCAGTCCAATTTGCCTGTATACCAGTGTATCTTAATCAGTGTCTTAATCAGAATCAACTGTAGAGCTTTTTGAAAATACATATCCCTGAGACGTAGCCCCTAGAGATTCCGGTTCAGTAGGTGGAGAGTGGGGTCCAGGCATCTGTGGTTTGTAAAAGCTCCCTGGTGACTCTGATAAAACATCCTGGCTCACAAACAGTTCTGTACACCTACGGTTAAAATAATTGATAATAGATGTACGTAGTTACTTAGCCCTCAGAAATCTATTTGTTTAGTTTTGAATACTTTCTTTCTAAAAGTTACAACTGCATAAACCAAACAATCAGTTTTGCTGAAGAATTTCATCAAAAGAGCTGTGATACTTAATCTGAAAGTTCCTCCAGCTTCCCATACTCTTGTTGGTTTAAGCACAAAGCTATCAACCCTATAAGGTCAAACTTTCTGATGAGATTTCCAGTGTTTGCTTTTGTAAAGCCCTGGAAATGTGGCAAGAATAAAATTTCTCATGGTATTTCCACTTCCTGTTCCAGCCACCATTACTAAGTGAAATTTAAGTGTAGGGGGAGGGGTGAATCTAGAAAAATTTTTCTTTTTAAACATTTCTGTTCCTAGGATGTTTTGAAGATCAGTGACTTTAGATATTTCATTTACTAGGAAAAATGGAATGTGTTTTTCTCCATTCTTTGCAAAATGGGAAGAGAGAAGAAGCTTCTTCCTCCTTCACCCTACATCTCCTCTAAGGCTGGGGCCATCACAACCTCTGGCTTAAATGCTTCCCTTTCAGAAGTATGAGGGCCCCAAGAGACAAGAGGCTTTGAGGGCAGGGACGGGGGGATAATTTACTTCTGCAGAAAGACAGAAAATTAATCTCTAGGGTCTTCTTTTACTCAACAGTTAGGAGTTACGTCATCTGTATTGCACAGAAGAATCTACCATATTCAGACCACTGAGCACATAAATTATATTCACTAAATATCGTAGAGCTAAGAATTTCTCTCCATGCAAGCCAGAATTGTTACTATATATGTGCCGATGCTATTTGGTTTACAGGGCAGGTGCTTCCCTGTGTACATGGAAGCAGAGCTTGTTGGAAAAGAGCAGCTAAAAAGGAATTAGATTAGGATCCACATCTGCCCTCTGATACCAGCCAGACAAACTGTCCCTTCCCCTCTGACACTGTCCCCCTTCCTGTGGACCTCAAGTGCATACTGGCTCTCAAAGGCTGATTGTTAAACTTTCAATAATTTTTGGACTCAGTTGTAAAATACAGCCATTGCAAAAATTAATTTATATAAACTTACAACTAAATACATTATATGAAAAGCCAAGGTGGCGAATACTCAAAGCTCATTCCTTACTAATTGTTTTACTATGTGTTAGTTTCTATTTTTTTGAGGTTTGTTACATCTATTCTGTCTGCGAGGTGGAAATACTGTATGATGCTGTGTAATTGAGCACTTCTTTTCCCAATTCTTCACTCAGTGATGTTATGTTAGGAGCTTGAAATTGATCAGCACGTGCTACAAAGCCACTCCTCTTCCCTTCCTACAAAGCTTGTTGTTAAACATTTGCTAGCACATCACTCACCGAAAGGCATGGAGGGTTAAAATTAGCCTCTACACAGGAGAGCTAATCAAAACACCTGCATTGTTTATTGCATGCATATTCATAATGTATGCTTATGATTGCATATTTGCTTGTTCAGTTATTTAGTCTTATGCTCTAAGAATATAAGCCCATGAAAGCAGGGACCTTGTCTAGCTTTGTCAGTGCTGTGACTTGAGCCTAAAAAAGTGCTGTGTCCCATATGTAGTATTAGTAAATGAGTTACATGAGTAAAAAGAATAAATGTCTATGATTTCTTCTTTATAAGAAAGCTGAAGCCAGTGTTCATATGGGAGCACATTGATTCTTCATGAATTGTACCATTACCCAGTACTTAGAACAGTGTCTGGTAGTATATAGATTTTTTTATTAGATAAAAATAAAATGAATAATCCTCATAACCAGCGGTCCCCAACCTTTTTGGCACCAGGGACCAGTTTCATGAAAGCCAATTTTTTCCACTGATTGTGGTGGGGGTTGGGAGCACAGTGGATGGATTCTGGATGATTCAAGCGTATTACATTTATTGTGCACTTTATTTTTATTTGTTAACCTCTCTGCTAATGATAATCTGTATTTATAGCCACTCTTCCACGCTAGCATCACTGCCTGAGCTCCACTCAGATCATCAGGCATTGCATTCTCATAAGGAGTATGTAAGCTAGATCCCTCGCATGTGCAGTTTACGGTAGGGTTCACGCTCCTATGAGACCCTAATGCCACTGCTGAACTGAAAGGGAGCGGAGCTTAGGCAGTGATGCAAGTGATGGGGAGCGGCTGTAAATACAGATGAAGCTTCGCTCCCTCGCCCACTGCTCACCTCCAGTTCTCAACAGGCCAGGGATGGGTACTGGGGAGTTGGGGACCACAACTCATAACAGCCAATTTTACAGATGAAGGAACTGAGTTACAATTAGGTTAAGTAACACATCTAAGGTCATACAGCTAGTAAGTAGCAGGGCCAGGAACCAAACCCAGGTAATCTGGCTCTGTAGTCCACATGCTTGACTAGTGTGCTGTGCTGCCTGTCACTAGTTACTCCAAGTGTCAGAAACTCCTCTTTTGTGTGTGGCTCTGGAAATGTGACATATCTGAGAAGAAACTTTGGAGTCACAAGGACTTGAACTTCAAATTTACCATTTTCTCATCTGTTTCTTCACGTATAAAATGGCAATGATTCCTCCTCTGTTTTTGTAATTGTCATAGCTATTAGAAGTAATATCTCTAAACTGCTTTGCACGTGACAGACACTAAATGACAAATTGTCGGTTATCAGCCACGATTTCCCATGGAGGCTCTGTGTAGGCAGGGGCTTTGACACCCTCAGCCACATATTCTCCCATGTTGCAGTAAAAAGAGCTGACTTATTTCATGTTTGGGTTCTCCTGGAGGTAAAGACTAGAACAAATAGATACAAGTTCTAGGAAACCCAATTTCGGGCCAGTGTAAGCAATTTCTAACTAGTCTTTTCTGTCTCCGAAGCATGGACCTCCCTGCTCTACAGAAGCAGAATAGCTCTGCTGTCCTTCAACCAGAAGGTTTACCCCCTTGCCCTTGTCAACAGATCTGTGTGCTGCCTTTAACATTCTAAATCATCTTTATCTTGTATGACTAAAGAGTTTTATTATTCCTAAGGCTGGGTTGGTTTTGTAGATATTCGATGTTTTAGACCTGGAATGAGAGAGGGAGAGAGGAAAGAGGGAGGAAGGGGAAAAGAGAAAGAGAAATGGAGAGAGAGAGAGAGAGAAGGTTGGGATTTTTCTGTAGAAAATATACTGAACTTGAGGAGGGGAAAGGTGTGTACTTACATGGTGGGTGCAGTGCACACCACCTGGATGCTGGACACGCTTGAAGCTCTGGCATAGCAGGGCGGGGGAGGGGGCAGGGGCAATATATGTAACCCTAACAATATTTGTACCCCCATAATATGAGGAAATAAAAGGAAAATAAAATAAAAATAAAAATGAATCCAAACAAACAAACAAAAATATACTGAACTTGGGAGAGAGAGCACATAGGAATGTATCGATAGTTATTGGGAGCATTTACCGATTACAGAGATAAGCTCACTCATTCAGCTACCTTGCTGGCACACTTGCTATGTGGCAGGCACTGTTCTGGTTGAGGACCAGAGCTGACAAATGGCAGCCCCCTGACTCCAGCCCTTTCCATTTCTCTACAGCTGTCTGTTCTGTGTCTTCCCTCAGGAAAGCAATGGAAAGCAGAGCAGGAGTTTTCCACAACCAATCGTTGCAATTTGTCCAGGAGCCATACTGCAGTTTAAATAGACAGGCACACTGTCATTCCCTGCCATATAAGGAAACAGAGCTAAACACCATTGCTTTCGCTATTGACTGGAGAGATTGCTCAAGTCAGAGTTAGGATGAGAATCTAGGCCTGCAGCAGTTAGGAAAAAACAAAAAGAAGGCTGCAGAAATAGTTTTGTGTTTTCCTTTCCTGGTAGCACAGATAGTTTAATAAGCAGTTTGTACACTTCTCCCTGATGCAAAAAAGACGTTCTGGAATTAGGTACTGAAGGATTAGACTACTTGTACAAATGCTTCAAGCTGATTTAATGTTTGAGTATGTCCAATTTAGATATTTAAAAGGCCAAACAACTGATTCTTTGAGGATCCAGTGGGAAGTTGAGAACTATACCTATCTGCCCAATGATTTGTTTCCTTAAAAAGTTAGAGTCCCCTTGACCTTGCCAACCACTCTCAGAAACAGTATTTATTAATAAGACTCTACATTTAAGTTTGACATTTAAATTTGCCTTTCTTGCCCCAGGCTTAGGACATTCATGGGATCACTCTTTGCTTTAAGAATCAGTCACAGTGGGAACTTCGGAACGTGGACTCAATAACCAACTTCACAGAGGGAGAAACTGAGTCATGGGCAGTTGAAATTATTTACTCCAGTTCAGCCAGTCCAATCTTGCCATAGAGAGTGCCCAAAAAGTATTACTTAGTTAGTCTCCTCAGGGAAATGACAAATACTATAAATTGTCTGGTCTATTCCTAACTCCCATTTTTGACGAGACTGCATCTGGGTATTAGGTTATTAGGGCTGCCATGACAAAATACCACAGACAGAAATTTATTTTGCCATAGTTCTGGATGGAGGTTAGAAGTCCCAGATCAAAGTGTAGGCAGGGTTGGTTCCTTCAAGAGCTGTGAGGGAAGGGCTCTGTTCCAGGCCTCTCTCCTTGGCTTGTAGATGGCTATCTTTATGTTCACTTGGCATTCTCTTGGAATGTGTTCCTATGCCCAAATTTCCTCTTCTTATAAAGATACCAGTTGTATTGGACTAGAGGCCACCCTAATGACCTCATTTTAACTTGAGTACCTCCATAAAGACCTTGTCTCCAAATAAGGTCATATTCTGAGATACTGGGGGTTAGGACTTTAACATATGAATTTTAGGGAGACAAAAATTCAACCCATAATATGTCCCAATTCAAAGTGGTGGTAGAGATCCACATGGCATATTTTCTGAAACCCCAAGTGCGGAGGACCCTACTGCTGGTGGTATTCCATCTTCCCTCTGGGTCTAAGGGGTGCTTTGCTAGAAATCACTTGGCCTTTTGAACTTGCCCTTGACATTTACTTTCTGCCTTTTGCAATATGAAATTCTGATCCCGTGAAAAGTCAAAGAGGTCCCAGAAATGACGCACTGAGGCGCAGCTTCGCATGCTGTGGCCTATCTGTGGGAGGCTGTGAAACCACAGTGGCGGATCGTCTGGCAGGCGGCCACCGGAAGCTGGGGAGGGGATGGAGGGGGAGGCTTGGCCAAGGCAGCCCACAGCCTGGGAGGCAGAGCACTGAGAGGTGAGTGGCTTTGGGGAAGCCAGCTGGGGCCAGGGAGGCAGCAGCAGCTGGGACTCTGTGCCGCGCCTGCCCAGGGCGGAAAGAGAGGGTGGCCACGTTCAGTCATTTTTATACACACTGATCATAACCACTAATCCCCAGATGCGGCAGAAAATATTAGAAGCCTCCACATGTTTGTGCTCTGAATCATCTGTCTCTTAGCCTCTGTTTTCTTCTATCTCTTCTCTTTCCATCCTTCAATTTTTCTACACTTTTCCTCTCAACGGCCCTCCTCACTTTGTTCTCGTTTGGCCCAGTTGGTTACCTGTGCCGACATATTATATCTAGTCTCCTTACTCTCCTTTTTTTTGAAAGTTATTTTTAGCCATTATTTCCCTTCATCCCTTCCTTAAAGCGCTTCTTGGTGTCCATTTCCCAGGTTTGTTCCTACGTATGGCCACTCTCTGTCTTAGGCCAGGGGTAGTCTAGAGACAGGGCGAGTCTGCCAGGGGTAGTCTAGAGACAGGGCGAGTCTGCCATTTGCCATCCACACTGGGACACTTCGGAGAGGGAAAGGCGCAGCTATTAATAATATCCCTAAAATAACAGCCCTAAACTTGGACTGTCTCAGGCAAAGCGGGATGGATGGTTATCCTATTAATGGTGTAGTTTTCTGTTTGCCATAAATCTCTCTCCCACTATCAGCCACTCACTGTTTCTGTACCTTTCTTTTTTAAGCATTTTATGTTCTAATTTTTTATTTCCACCCCAGGAAGTTTTATGTATTTTTTCAATGTGAGTTTTTATCTTCTGTTATCTCCTCCTCACTCTACCCTGTGTATCTTGTCTTACCACTCGAATTCTAGACCTTCACATCCCCTTTTTTGGTACAGTCTTGATTTCAGCTCAGGGAGGCCCTGTTTGTCTGCCGTGATACACACAGGACATATTCCCTGTGTTTCTGAGACAAATCAAGGCACAGGTGAGCATATGTGTGAGCAAAATAAGCCACTGATGGTACAGGGGGATTTGGGTCTCAGAGGAGTCCTGACTGGACTGTCTACCACAGCAGCACCTCTGCCCAGAGACTAGAACAATCCTGTACCCCATAAGCAGCCAAGCCTGTCACTGCTATGTAGATATGTTCTGTATATGTGTCTAGGTTCTCATGGGACACATTTCATATATGTGTATATGTATACAGTAGCATTGAAAATGACGAAAATGTATGGCCTGAAAAACAGAAAGAAAGTGACAGTGGAAGCCAACTGTGCCTTGCCTTCATTATGACTTCAGTAATCTAGCTTGTTTTAGCCTCTGAAGGCATGCATAGCAATGACTGCTGCAGGTTCAACAGAAGCAGAAGTAAACTTTGGGGCAGGAAGCTAGAATAAACATTTACTTCAGTCTCCTTCAAATGGAGTTCTTTTTATGACTCACTCATCTGTAACTTATGGTTCATTCTGAAAAATCACTCCAATTATCAGGATATTTGTTAGACTTTGGGTGGTGCAGGGAAGGCCCGAAGCTCCTTCTAAACTCAAAATGAAAAAAGAAGAATATTTTTCTCTTGCAAATTATTGTAAGCCAGTCCACAGATGCCTGAAGAACTTGACAGTATAGCACTCGGTCAGCTGCAAGAAGCTGCTCTCATCCTTTTTATTTATTTACTTACTTATTTGGGAATTTTAACCATAACTTTCTTTCTCTCCTCTTTTCAAGTACCCTAAAAATTAATGAATGAGAAAACAGTGAAATAAGATATTTTACAAAAGGAAATAAGGGTTCTGTAATGGCTCTCACCTTCCTTTCTTCCTCCTTCTTTCCCTCCTTCCTCTTCCTCCTCATCCTCCTCCTTTCTTCTCATTCCTCTTTTTCTTCTATTTTCCATTTTCTTCTCCCAATGAGATTTATACAGTGGGAAATGCCCTATTACTGTTGGGTAGCCTCCTGCTTTAACCATGATGGTCTATGGCTCTCTCGCCTAGATAAGTCTTTTCACGAAGATTGATGATGGCAATACTTAACCACATTCTGCAGGGCAGATATACAGTTGTACAGCGGTGGGATGGAAATCTCTGTCAAACGAGCTCACTATTGCCCTGAGGCTCGATGGAATCATTAGTGCCAGCCAGCCTGGAGCTGCTGACCCAGCTGTGTCTCAGTAATTGGGAAAGGAGGAGTGTGCAGGTTTGAAAGTAATATTTTGGTCTTTTAATTTTTTTTAATTTCATGCCTTTTTGTATTTCTGCTCTTAGATGTGCTGTTAAAATAAATCAATTGCTCTTTCCATTGTGAGTAGTTTCTAGATTGAGAATTCTTTTTTCAGAGAGTACTTGCAATGACGTTTAAGCTTTTGGTGTCTTTGCCGTTATATTTTGTAGGGGCCTCAGACTCCAGGTGGTGCCCTAATAGGAAAGTAGCTGAGTTCCTGCCTCATGTCTACAGCTGATAACCTGTGTGGCTTTGAATGGCTTCCTTGTGCCTCCAGCTTCTAATTATAAACTGCTAATAGCCTTTCCCTTTTCTATGATGCCAAAGTAGGGAGCAATGCAATCTTTAAATACAAAGGGATTTTAGGCGGTAAAGTGTCATTTAAAATATAGATACAGTTTTCTTTTCTTTTTCCTTTGAAATATGAAGACTTTTGCTGGCCGGATTTTGGGGGCAAGATGTAAGTCATATGCATCAAGAAAGCTCAAGTTCAAAATCTGAGGTTTCCAAACACTGTCCCCTACATAACAACTTCAGCTAATCCTTCTGGGACTGTCTCAACTCCAATTCCAGCCTTTCTTTTTTCCCTTTTTTTTTTTTTTTTTTAAGGCTTCTGGGCAAGTATGTTCCTTTCTATACTCATCTTTAAAAGCAACATTGGGAATCGTCTTGTTTGGTTTGGAGACACTCAAACCCTACAGTGCTGAAAATGGATGGTTAAGACACATTATTATTTAATTGAAACTTTCCCTCTAATATAGTCGGAAAAGATTTTTATTATAGAAGCATTGTCTGAAACCGAAGCACGTAGTGTACAATTGCAGAATATTAGAATCTTGCTGTCCTCAGACTCACTAAAATTATCTTTCATCAGCACTTAAATTTCTAACACATGAGATCACATATGTGATAGTGCTTGTGCTTTGTAACCTCTGTGATTTTACTATCTATAGCCTAAGATATTAACATTTAAAAATGTTCTAGGAACTTAAGAGAAAGAGTAGGAGAAAAAAGCATGTTTGATCCTAGCAATTGTGCATGGTATCAATCTTGCACAAGCAATCATATGGACGGGTCAGATTGTTTATTTTTATTATTCCTTAAATACAAGGTTATTTTAGAATATTTTTAGATTTATAGAAAAGTTGTAAGAATATTACAGAGTTCTCTTATGCCCTGCAACCAATTCCCTCTATTGTTAACATTAGCTATGGCACATTTGGCATAAATAAACAATATTGATTCATTATTTTTAATGCAAGTCCATCCTTTATTTGGATCTCCTTAATTTTTACCTAATGTTTTTTATTTATCTTTTAAGCTCCCTAGAATAGAATAATGTTTATATGGGGAAATTTTCCTATGCACATTGTGGAGCTATTGATGCAAATCTATTAATACATGAGTGAAAATTGTGAGAGCCAACTCTTTTTTCAACATATGCCTCCCAGACCAGCAACCTCTTGAGGACTTTCCACCTGTAATACCCTAGGCTTCCTCTAGTTTGTTTTCCTTGAGACCCTTAGCAGATTGCTCAACCTGCTCCACCCTGAGGCTGGTCATTCCAAACAGGTGGTGATATCCAGCATCACCGCCACACATCCACCCAATTCCACAGTTTTGGGCATTAGAGTGAAAAGGCTTACCTAGCCATCGAATTGCTGAAACTCTGCTCTTAACGTTGCATCATCATACCACAGTGACTTGTGAGAGCTTTTGACACTAATAGAAAAAAAGAAGCCGTGATTCAGGTTCCTGAAAATCTTGAGCCATAAAGATTTTGGAAAGCTTAAAAACACCACAATTCATGAAAAATACCTATTAGCAACAAGTAGATAAGTTATGGAGTGGCTTGCTTTCTAGAAATCATCTCAATAACAGTCTTCCACATGCTGAGCTACCACGCTTTCTTTGAAATATGAGTTAGCAGCAGACACTAGCAGAAAGAATCCATGTAATTCAGTTTCTGCCTTTGAGCAACTTGATGGAGTCAGGCGGGGGCTCAGTCTTCTGGGAAATCAACTTATAATGACGGGGCTGGACTAGATGTGGTTTCTCCCAGCACTAAGGTTGTTTGGATGCGTGACTTTAAAACTTTCCTTCATAAGGCTGGTGGTTGTCCTTTCTGTCAAGTTTATTTATTTACTGTTGTGCCTTTATTAATTAACCAATCACTTTACAGGGGGAAAAAAACTAAATATATTTCAAATACTAGTTACAAATGAGTTGCCTACGAGCTAACTAGTTATTTGATTTATTACAGTTGGTATGTCTTTAATGTTGATTTTTGTGTAGAGACACGATCTGATACATGCAACTGAATCCATAAAGATGAAAATATATGATGCTGAGGAAATGGAGATATCTTCTTCGGTATCTTCCCATCAAAAAGCTATTAATAATTGGGAGGAATCTACTTATCTATGAGTGAAATTTATATTCTTGGCTCAGAGAAATTCCTTCAAACTTCCTAATATCAATAATATCAGCACTTTGACTTGGCTGTCAAAGCATAAATAAAGCCGGTAAGAGACACTTTTCATAAAGGAAATAATTGAACTAACTCTCAAATAGAAAGACATCAAAGTCAAGGAAGAACGTAAGAGCTTAAGGCTTAGAGTGGAAATGGTTACTAGGTTTAGCCATCTGCTTTGGTCTTTCCTGTTCCACATGTAGCTATATAGTTTACATAAAAGTATCTCTCCAGAGGATCAGAAAGAACAGATTTATGGAACCAGATGTGAGTTAGCATTTCTACAGGTGTGGCTCTGCAGCTGAAAGAACATGTTGTACCAGGGATGGAGTTCCTTATTATGTAATCAATATAAATTACCACTAGACGTTTACAGAGGTTGATAAAGCAAACATGTGTCATTCGGACTGGCCTCCTGGTATATAAAGAGACCCTGCTTCACTTTGGGCACAACGTGGAAAAATGCGCTATTTAATATTTATAAAAGACTTGGTAGAAAATACCATAACAGTGATCGGGCAAGGTTGTTACAGCTTGCACACAGAGGGAATAGCTGGTGATTAGATGGAAATTGTGTTTGTGTTTTCTTCATCAAGAAAAACAAGGGACAGTTCATAAATATTTTAAAAATCTCTCAGAATCTGATAAGAAAGGTCCAAGAGGATGAAAATGATCAGAAGACTGGGAAGGAGGCAAAATACAAGAGAAAAGATGAAAAGAGAATAGAAGTTAACCCAAAGAGAAAAATAGGTGTACAGAAAGTCAGGGCCATAGATTAATTTGATAAATTGCAGAACATTTTGACAAGCATTCGCAAAAAAGAATTTTAAAATTCTAGATAGTAAGAGCAAAAATGTTTCCAATTAATTAATTTTGTTTTGGTTTTTTCTTTTTTCTTTACTGATTAATTAATTTTATATCAATAGAGTATCTACACAAATGTTTTGATTTTTCTTAAAGCCAGATGTTTTACATTAGATGTTATAATACAACAAAAATAAATATTTCTACTTTAGGGTTTCTAATTGACTTAAACATTTTCAATTTAGTTTAAGTGTAGTGTTCAAGTCTCTTATATTTTACTAACTTTTTAAAATTTTCCTAACGTATTAATTTCCAGGAAGTTGTATCAGTATCTCCCACAATGATTGCAGATCTATTCATTTCTCCCTGTAAAATTTGTGATTATTGTTTTTCATGTTTTAAGGCTATGTCATTTGATACACATAAGTTCATAATTTTTAAATTTTGCTGATAGAATATTCCTTTCATCATTAAGTAATTCACCTTAAAGTATATTTTGTCTTCTATAATATTGCTACGTCTTGCTTTCAATGGTTATTTACTTATTACATAAATTTAAAATCTTTTATTATTTAACATTTCTGTATAATTATTTTAAAGTAGGTTTCTCATTAATAGCATATAGATAGATTTCAAAATCTAGTCATAGAGGTGTCTATCATTTAATGTCTGAGATATATCCATATGTTAATTATTATAGAATACATTAATATGTCTGCAAAATCTAAAAACATGGGATAAACTTAATTTTAAGTAATATATTAATTACACTTTAAAAATATTTCCTCAATATATTTTTCTTCAAGTTTCTGACAACACTTCAAGGGAATTACCTCTAAATTTAAAGCAATGAATCCAATTTTTTAATCTTAAAAAGTGTAATGAAAATACTATTATCCTTGAGTTTCCAGAATTTTTAGGCCCTATGTGTTGTATTTATTGTATAAGACATATTGAACATATTATTTGAAAAGTAACTAACCTATAGTATAAAAATGCTCTTTCCATATTCTCTGACTTTTTGGACACAAGATAATTTAGTTTTGTTTTAAATATTTTATTTTATATATTTCTTTTCCAAGTATATCCTTTGTCCTTTATTTTCTTCTTTCTTGATTTTTATTATGTTTATTTGTTCCCTTTTAGTCCTTATGTTTTAAGTATAAAGATCCTATTTTTATTCTTTTGTAATTTAATATGCAGATATTACCAAGTATAAACTTTGTTTTCCTTCCAACCTAACCCTGTTCGTCCTACAGCTATTATTGTTTAATAGTTTATTTCTATTTTGCTTTTAAATCCTGAAAAATCAGTTACTTATTTTTTTAAAAAAAAGAGATAATGCTTAAAATAATCTACCAATATTTTTTATTGATTTCTATAGTCATCCTTGCTTCCAGCATCCCACTCCTCCTTTCTGGGTTCAAATACCTATTTGTTGAGCTTATTCTTTAATAATTCTTTCAAAAAGAGACTTTGGATTGTAAACTCTTTTAGACTTGGTAAAAAATAGACTTTTTGTTTTTTATTTAGTGCTCACTTTTGAATATTAGTTTAGCTGGATATAGAATATTTTTACTTGGCACATTGAAGATCATATTCTATTTTCTTCTAACAGCTATTTTTAGGAGAAGTTGGCTGTCAGTCTGACTGGCTTTCCTCTGCCAATATAGTTTTTTTTCTCTCCCTGGTAGTTTTTTGTAATTGAAGTAAAAAAGTAAATTTTCACACAAGGAAATATTCAGAATTTAAGTGTAATATATGTGTGCATATGTATGTGCGTGCATGCATGTGTGTGTGTGTGTGTGTGTGTGTGTGTGTGTGTGTGTAAAATGTCACTCCCAACTCCCCATTGCCTAACTTAGACATCCACTATTCTGATTTCTATTACCATAGATTACATGTGTCTATTCTTGGAATTCATATAGATGGAATCAAACAGTATGTATTATTTTTTGTCTGGTTCTCTTCATGCAATCTAATGTTTTTATAATTCATCCATGATGTTTCATATATAAGTATTTCTTTTATAAAATTGATGAATAACATTTCGGAGAATTAATATACATAATTTGTTTTCCATTGTCCTGTCAATGGTCATTTGAGTGTTTACAGTTTAGGATATTGTGACTAAAGATGCTACAGATGCTTCTCAACTTACAATGGGGTTGCATCCTGATAAACCCATTGTAAGTTGAAAATATTATAAGTCAAAAGTGCATTTAATATCTCTAACCTACTGAACATCATAGCTTAGTCTAGCCTACCTGAAATGTCTTCAGAATATAGTTGGGCAAAATTATCTAACAAAAAGTCTATTTTGTAATAAAGTGTTTAACCTTAGGTACCACATATCACTAGCCCAGGAAAAAATCAAAATTTAAAATTCTAAGTATATTGAAATTGCAATGTTTTATACCATTGTAAAGTCAAAAAGTTTTGAGTCAAACTATCATCAGTCCAAGACCATCTGTATAACATTCAAGTACCTCTGTGTGTGTGTATGTATACACATACATTTTTATTTTTCTTGAATAAAAACCCAGAAGCAGAGTTGCTGGATCTAAGGTATATGTTTCTCTTTGTAAGAAATTGCCAAAGTGTTCACCAATGTAGTGATGCCATGTTTAACTCTTACGAGCAATAAATTAGCATTCCAGTGGCTCCTCACCTTTCACAATATTTAGAGTAGTCTTTTTAATTAAAACCCTTCTAGTTGTTGTTAAGTGGCATCTGATTGTGGTCTTATTATGTATTTGTCTAGTGGCAAATGATATTGAGCACATTTTTTATTCTTATTGAACATTTGTATATCTTCTGTGAGGAGTCTATTCAAGTTTTTGGCCCAATTTTTAAATTAAACTGTTTATTCATTATTATTTTGTAGGAGCTTATTATACTTTCTGAATACAGGTCAGACACATATATTATACATATTTTCTCCCAGTGAGCGGCCCACATTTTCATTTCCATGATGTTGTCTTTTAATAAGCTAAAGTTTTATATTTTTATGAATTCCAATGTATCATTCTTCTACATTTTATGGCTGGTGCTTTCTCTTTCCTCTTTAAGAAATATTTGCATAACCCCAGGATACAAATATATTCTATTTTTTAATGAAATTTTACATTTTTGGTTTTTGTGTTTAGGTCTATGGTCCATGTAGAATTAATATTTATGTACAGTGTCAGGTAGCAGTTGAGTTTAACTTTTTCCATGTGTTTATCTAGTTGTTCCCAAACAATTTGTTGACAAAACTTTCCTTTCTGTATGAATTGCATTAACTCCTTATTGAAAGTCAATTTTCTTCCATATAGGTGTGATTCTATTTCTATAGTTTCTCTTCTGTTCCATAGATCTATTTGTCTATTTTTGCACCAGTACAAAACTGTCTTGATTACTGTACTGTGGCTTTATTAATGCTAGACATTACTTATTACCTTTCCACTATTGGAAATAAGGAGTTAATACTTTCACACAACCTTCCCCTTCAACACAACATCTTCCCCATCTTCCAATATTATTATAACTTAATGAATATTGCCCCTATCAACCACATAGTACACTATCATTACATTTTATTTCTCATATTACTACCTTTCTTCCTACTATCCCCATGATTTAATAATTACTTCATTTCTTTTAACTGCTTAGTTTTTCATCATTAATGCCTTCCCCAGAGTACCTGACAGGAAATTGAAACTTTTTCAATACAATCAAACATATCAGGTAATTTGTCCATTAAAAAAATTTCTTCTTTAAAAAAATCATTTCTGGAAACTTCTTGGCATTTTCTAGGTTTGATACACAGCTAGCTGTTCTAAATCTTCACTTCACAGTTACCTTAGGCATTTCCTTCCTAGGATTTAAAGGAATTTCCTTTGTATGTGAGCTGAAATTTGAATCCTCCATTTCCTGGATCCCGTTATTCCTTTTTTTGTACCTCTGCTTTGATGGAGAAGATCGTTTTGATGGAGGAGCATCTTTAACAAAAGTCCAGAGGAGACCACATTTTGGGGAACTTAATTGTCTTATGTGTTTTTGATTTACCTCATACTTGATTAACTATTTGTCTAGGCATAGAACTCTAGGCTGGAAATCATTTTCCCTAAAACTTCTCAAGATATACCTGCAATATCTTTATCATCTTCTAGATTCCAATGCTGACCTTAGCAAGTCTGATGTCATTTTGGTTACTGGATATGGTTGTATATTGCCTGATTGTTTTCTCTCCAGTAGTACTTAGGATCTTCTTTTTAACTTCAATATTTCATAATTTTATGATAATGTACCCTGGTATCATTTGGATTTGTATTCATTCTGCTGAACACTTAGTGGGCCTGTTCAATCTAAAAAAATATAACTTTAGTTAGAAATTTTCTTATATCATCGTGGTGATAATTTTCTTCTTGCCATATCCCATGTTTTGCCCTTCTCTTTCTCTCTTCCCTCCTCCTTCTTTCTCCCTCTCTCCCCCTCTCTAGCTCTAACTCAGCTCTAACTGAATAATTGAGAGGTTGGACTTCTCACACCAATTCTCTGATTTTATATTTTCTCAACTATTTTCTACTTTTCTGCATCTTATTCTAATTTCTAGGAGTTTACTTAACTTTGGCTATATATTGTTTTTAATTGTAATATTTTTCATTCCTAAGCTTTATCTTTTGCTGTTGGTGTTGAACATTCCTTTTTTATAACATCCTGATCTTTTTTTATAGATATAATAGTTCTCTCATCTCCCTGGAAATATCATTTATATTTTTAAGTGCTTTTCTGCCCCTGCCTGATTGAATTCCCTCTCTGTTCCTATTTTCTCTTATTTGTACTGGTCTCTGTCTTTCATTCTTTCTTCAGAATTCTGGTGATCCTTGGCAGCCTGTCCATATATAAGAGTGAAACAGTAAAAAGCTGAGTGAAAGCTCTAGGTGTAGGGACACTGACTGGCAGAAAATGGGCTAGTATTTTCCCATGGCAATCTCTAAATACCTATACCTCTAGAACCTTTTTCTTGAACAAATTAATCCGAAGAAAACTTTCCAAATCTCCTCCTGGCAGTTGCAAGCCAAGGGCCAATATTTTGAGCAACCTTAGGTCATTACCTAGAATGCAGAGGAATCCCCATGGGATAGTTTTCATTTGCCTTCACTAGTCCCTATTTCTTTAAATAGGTGAAAAAATTAATACTTAATCTATACTATTAATTGAAAAAAATTAAACTATCTATTGGAGATTTAACCTTGAGTCTATTTTGAGAGAGCGCCGAATCCTAACCACTAGACCACTAGGGAACTTAAGTATATTTTGAAAGGTAATTTGTTGCCTCCCTCTGAGATGACAGCTGTCAGGGGAGGAAGATTCTCAATTTGTGTACAAGAGTCATGATGGACTGAATAGTTGGCCCCTGGTCCTAATTTCTATTTTTCCATGCTCAATCTTTGTAAAATAGGAATGATTCTCCTAATGGGGGAAATGGAAATCTTGCTCCTTGAGGATTTGAAGAATATGAGATCTGAAGACCTCAGATTTTATATATAGTAAAGTATTAGCACAACCATACAAATTCTTCTCATGATAACATGACTGGTTCATTGAGGAGTCTGAATTCATTGGGGGTATAAAAACAAATTGATTTTATATTTTTCCCTATCAGTATCCTTAACTGTTGTATGTCAAACTTCCTTTTATTATTAGCTACAGAGGCCCTTTGATTACATCTCTTCCCAGTTTCTAAACTCAAGAATGATAAATGTTTATTTTAAAACCTAACTCTCGTCTCCTCTGATGCAAAGCTCTGCTCCCACCCCCACCCCACTGCCCCCAGGCTAGAGGCTTATTGGTTTACAGTTGTAGGGCTCTGGCTCTGAACTTCTCCCCCTTCATTCCAGCCAGTAACTCTGGAATACTGGGTTGCAGAGAGAAGGTGGAGGAAGAAGAGGTCTCTATTAGACTTCCCACAATAACTGGTTGTTATAAAATGACCTAAGCTAATTTGCCTGTACAGTTGTCAGACTCTTTATGGTGAATGTTGATAGTCTCCAATTTTCAAATGTAGGCACTGCTTCCTCCCAGATAACCTAATACCAGGTCACATGTTACAATGGAAACAAGTCTCAGTGACTAAATTTAGCCACATATGCAAACATTAGTTAGCAAGTAGGCACAAAAACAATTACAAAGGCTGTTCCATATACTTGGTGAAGTCTGGATGCTATCCTTTTAAGTGCTCTGACAAGTACATTGTTCAAATGTTACAATGTTCTGATGGTGGGGTCAGCTTTCTGGCCGGGCCAGAAACTTTCATTAAATGAGCATGGGCCCAAATAAAATCCTAGATCTATGGCACTCCTCTGAATAATGGGTTTGTAGATTTCTTAATCCCTGTGTACACAATGATAGAGATGCCCGTACAGATCTTTCTATCCAACCCAATTACATATATGGAACACCTACTCATTTAGCCCAGTGAAAAATTATTTCTCTATCTTTTATGCCAATATACAGACCTTAAGGTATGGATTTAAACAATGGCATTGAAAATAACAGCTTTGTGCTTTCTAGAGTGTGTGTTCCTGACTAGGGTCCATCATATACTAACAGTTCCCAGGATACAGAGTAGAGTTAACTTATACGCACTGTCTATACTAAAGTATTTTAAAATAAATTTCCAACAGTATGACATTGATCATAACACTGAGCTAACTCTCTGAATATAGGTAGTGAGGGGCTCATTGCCAAGGGACTAAAAAAAATATAGTTGTATATTTTAGTATTAAAGTAATGATAAGAAAATGCTGCAACCAGGGGAAAGACTATCATGGAAATCTGTATTTACTAAGGAAAGAATAGTAAGGCTAAAATCCATGAGGATTTTATACTCCTCCCAGCCACCTGCTTTCAAGCTAAAATTACCAATAAAAGTTCATGGAAGGCATCTTACTATAATATTGGAGGCACAAATAGTATACTTATCACCAGTCTTGCTCATGGGCTCTTGCTAATAGGTCATCACCAATCTTGCTCATGGACTCTTGCTAAGGGATCATAGCATTCTTGCTCATGGCTTTAAAATTCTTTTCAATGCAGTATTTTGGGCATCTGAAGCTGCAGACTAGAACTGACACACAGAGAGAACTTGGGTGTAGTACAAAAGGTATAGGGTTTGTACTAGCTTGAGAACCTAGGTAAAATATTCAACCCTTTAGAACTTCCATTTCCTCATCTGTAAAAAAAAAAAATGGTGGCAGGAGGTTAGAAATTGTAAGAACTAAATGAAATAATATAAATAATTTAATGCAGTGCCTACAGAGACTCAATAAATATTAGTCCTCTCCTGTTGTAGCCACAGATTTTTTACCAAGTTGTTATATGTTACTTTCGGCTCATGTCTGTTCCAGGAGAACTCCATCTAGAACAAAATGTATATTCAACAAGGTATAATTGTCTCTGTTTTGACTGTCAGTTTTAGTCATGTCTGCCATTTTTTATTTTCCAACTTGAAAAGAGAGGTTTAGAGTAGTCACATTGGAAAACAAAGAAAATAAGATTAAAATTCCCTCAAATCAACTTTGGAGCCACTAAAATATTAATGCCTTGACAGCTTACTCGCAATCACCAAAAGACTGTGAGCCAACATTCAACTTTGTATTGCAGAGGTGATGAGAACATATTTTCATTGTTAGAAAAAAAATTAAACTATACAGACAGAAATGGGACTTGGGAGCCAAATTCCACAAGAACACCCTTGAGTTTAAGGATTTCTTCCCCCCATTTTTGACAATATTTAGAAAATCAGAGACTATAAACTTTTAAAAGGAATTTTGGATTGCTTACAGAAATAGTAAGGTCACCAAAATACTTTGTAGATATTGAATTTTTATAAAAGTATTTAAATTGATTAATATTGTTCTCAGAGGTAGTATAAATGTAAGAATCACAAATGATACTAAAAGTGAACATATTATGACTAGTTGCCAGTTGCTGTCTAATCAATCCAATTGGCCTCATCCTGCATTTTCAGCAAATTGACTTAAATCCTACCCATATGAAAGGAATCAATGGTTGGCAATAGCAAATCCTCCAATGGGTTACTCTTAGCTGTCTTTATCAGTGTTTCCTAAACATCCCCACTTTCTGACATGCCTTTGAACTGCCAGATTATGCCTGATGGGGGATCTGTTTGCCCTTTCTCCATTTAGTTATAATTGTACCATAATTTATTTATAAGAATATGTACTAGGAACTCACTAGTAGTAGGATACATACATGCTGTTTTTCCAGTAGTCAATATCCTATCCAGCACCTCAGGACAATAGCATGCCCCCTGAGACAGCTTCCTGGGGTGACAGCTACAACAACCATCGAACTGGCCAATGAGGGGATCAAACCATTGACTTCTTCTTTAGTCTTCCCTCATCATGGATGAAGATCTTCTTTTATTCACACCCACGCAAGTGTGTGCCAATTTTTGAAATGGCAGCAGTTTCATGAAACCCAAAGTTTACCCGTGAGCTCTGCTCGGGCCTTCATTGTGTTCTCAGCCTTTGCACTCTCAGTCTGAGAATGCCTCCCATCCCCTTTTAGCTGACAGTGCAGAGCGAGGTGTGTGTGGGCAAGCCTCTTGGCAACCCCTGGGCCAAGGAGGAATTACTAACCACCCAGGTCGCCTACAGACTTTCCCAAGCCCGAGTCTATCAACATGTGCTGTCAGCTAAGACTGTTTCATTGGTCTTGGATGCTTTTCCATTCACTCTCTACTGATTGAAAGTCAATCTATAATTCAGGGTTCAACTCATATATCACCACCTCCTTATTGCTCCAGTAAGAATGAATGGCTCTCATAGCATAAACCTCTGTGTTAGTAATATCTGAGCAATCAACTGGGCTTCACTAGAAAGCAAGAATAATTTTTATTGACCTTTGTATATCCCACCCTCATTTCCAGTGCTGAGCACATCAAACACAAAGGAGAGGCTCAACAAATGCTGAAGTGGATTAAATTCAATTAATTGACAAAAGCAGCATTNATATTAATATTTCTAATATTACCTTGTCTCCCTGGGGAATCATAACTGGGGAGGGGAGTGCAGCGTACAGTCCGAATCAGATGGAGCATTTTTCAAACCACACTGGCTGATAGTAATGGGCTGTTTTAAAAAGCTATTCAGGATATTCTGAAATTATCCCCACTCGCTTCTAACCAACCCTCATCCTGGTTGAGAACTTTCAGAAAACCCTCTCTGTCCAAACTATATCATTCAGAATCTTCTACTTAGTCCTTTTCCCTTTAATGAAAGCATTATAAAACTAGTCTTGGGTGTGTTTTCATCACACTTGAAGTTTAATTGACGGATAGCTTAGGGACAATGGAAGTACTTTAGATAAATGATCTTAAATTACATTTAAGTAAAACTATTTACAAGTGGTCTAGCAAAAATCTCCTTCTTGGATGGGCTATTTTTAATGTTTCCTAAGCAAGTTATTGTAGGTGGGCCAATTTTCCCTCTTTACTTGTTAGTCGGAAGCCCATCTGAACATGTTCTGTCCCCGATCTGGTTCTCGCACCCCGCTGGCTACAGAGTGGTGCGTTTTTGTTTGAAAGGGTCAAAACATTAAGAATCTGACATCCAAAATATGTGCTATTTTTTTTCCTGGAGTCAAAACCCCTGAAGTATAAATCCTTTTTAAATGAAGAAAGCAGTGCCAAAAGAAATGAAACATTTTTGGTCCCTCTCCAAAACAGAGAGATAGCACTGAAACAGGAAGTAGATGATTTAAATATCCACTCGGCATCTTGGCAACATATTTATGTTTCAGGGACTTAAGGTTAAAAGGTTTTAGTCTGGCCTGGGAACACTCTATCTTCCCCTAGGGTTTGGAGGTTTGGAAAAAACTTTTAAGAACTTATCAACTATTTGCAATTAGCCATTTTTTGGAGACCAGATTGTTACTGGGAATGTCATAGGACAGGGTTCCTGGTATGTAGCGTGCTACCATTACTCTCCTGCTTCTTATGATTATCTCTTTAGCAATCTAGCTTGGTATGGTGGAAAGCTGTTGTTTTATTTTCTATAAAGAGAGAAGAATGCAGCCCCACATCTTTTACTAATTCTCCCAAAGCTGGAACTACACAGAATGACTGAATAAGCAGAATGCAACATTGAGATTCAACTGATTGTGTATGTGCCACTCTTAAGGATCACTTAGAAACCCCACCCATATAGCTAGAAATGGACAATATTGGGAGTATGTACAAGAGGAAATCAGGCCTTCCCCTCCCTTGCACCCTTCAGAGCCGAGAGCCTGCTGTTACTTGTTTACCAGTGCACTGGTAGGAGGCAAAAATGAGCTCAAGGGTTTTGGTTGAAGGAACTCAAAGAATGTAGTTTTCATTTACCAAATTTAGGAAAAGTGTGGAAAGAAGGGTCATGGGGGTGAAAATCATAGTTTAGTTTTGAACATTATATGTTTGACATGACAATTAAGCATCTGATTGGAATTGTTAAATAGGAATCATTAAATGGGCAGTTGGATATACAAGTCTGGGGTTCAAGGAAAGGGTCCTGATGGAGACATGTGTTTGGGAGTCACTGGCATTGGCAAGGAGTGTAATGCCAAGAGACAAGATGAGATCAAGGCAGCAAGTAAGCTAGAGGAGTGCAGTCTCAGGATGATTTTTAGGGTCCTCCAACATTTAAAGATCGGAGTAAAGACCAGGAACCAGCCAAGAAGACCAAGAAGAATAGCCAATGGGGAAGGAAGAGAACCCAGGAAGGTACTATGTGCTAGAAGCCAAGTGAAGAAAGGACTTCCTAAAGGAAGAGTGATTGACGGTGTCAAATGCTAATAAGTTAAGTAAGACAAGAATGGACCACTGGATTTGGCAAGGTAGAAACATTGAATGATCTTGAAAAGAGTCAAGAGGATGGTGGAGAAAAAGCCTAGTTGGCATGAGTTTAATACAGAATGGGAGGAAAATTAGGAACAGTGAGTAGAGAGAGACACTTTCAGAATTTTTGTCGAAAGAGGACCAGAGGACTAAAATAGAGGCTGGAGAGTCAAGTGGGTTTAACAAAGCCTTCTTTTCTTTTCTTAATTAAATATGAGATATACTTTAACATGCCTGATAATGACGGGAATAACCCGGTAGAGAGAGAACTGGTGATGCAGAAGAGAGGTGACAATTGCTAGAGCAATGTCTTCGAGTAGGTGAGAGAAGATGGAACCCAGAGCTAGGTGGAAGGGTTGGCCTTAGGTAGGAGCATGGACAAACAGACATTGTTGCAGGAGAAAAGGAAAACTATCTGGGTTCAACTATAGGAAGACTGGAAAATATGGTGACATTCTCATCTAATTGCCTCCATTTTCTCAGTGGAACAGGAAGTAAGTCCTCCATCTAAGACTAAGAAGGGAAGCAGGAGGTTTGGGAGGTTTTAAGGGAACAGAGGATGTTTGGACTTAGGAAGCAGAGCAGAATTGCCAGGTAGCACTTAGGACCCACTTGACATTAGTGGTAATGAATTTTAAGTAAAAGCGGTGAGCTTAGCTGTGTGTTTTCCCCCAGCTGGGTTCAGCTGCCTGCATGCTTGCTACACAGAAAGTAGTGTTTAGAGTGATGGATCCGGGATGCCAGCTGGTAGAGGAGGGTGGGTGGCCCAGGTATGTTAGAGGAAGGATCACTGCAGGAGAGGAGCTCAAGGAACTAAGAGGCCAGGGTATTAGAAGGATCACATACATGAATACCGAAATTACTAAGAATTATGGCAGAAACAGTATCAGAAAGAGTTACAACCAGGAGCCAAAATCTTCTAGAAATGAAGGGAGTAATGCAGAGATCAGTAAATGACTGCAACAAGGAAGGGTGTTAGGTAGTATTTTTAGGAAGAAGTGAGGGATGAAAAATGGCAATGGGGAGCAAGGAGACCACCCCCCTGTAGCTCCAGCTCTGTGTTACAGGAGGTATGGTGTCATCAGGAGAGCTATAAATTGTGAGGGAAGCATACCTCATGAAATTGCATGGAGCATTCAAAGAAGAGTTTGAGATAGGGTCTTGGCTGATGACTGATCTTGAGTTCTGGGGAAGTCAGAAAGAGATATGATGCTAGGTCAGAGTAGAAGACACACAGAGTCAGTTGGATATGAGAGTAGAGATGATGCCAGAAGATTTGGAAGTCTTTGGAGTCTTAAAGAATGAGAGCATCATGCTGGTCCTGATGGTCTCTTATGCAGACTGTGGTGGGGAAACTGGGACTGTTGCAGAAGAGGGAGAGATTTCTTTCCAGGAACTCCCTCCTTTGTCAACCCTACTGAGGGTTGAGTGGAGGCTTGGGAGGTGTTGTTTGCTGGGAGCACACAAAGCTCAAGGGACCACCTTCACTCCTGCATAATAATTGTTCCCCCTTTTTAGCACCTTTCTCACCATGGTTTAATAACCTGTTTACCTGTCGATCTTCATACAAGTTGAACTTCACCTTTCTCATGTCTGCAAACCTAGTCCTAGCATTCTCCTGATTCTCCAATATGCTCAATGTGAATGAATGAATGAATGAATGGGGGTTTGAGTGAATGACAACTCTTTAAGCATTAGAACAAAACAAACAAGCAACGTGAGCAGCAGCTGCTGCTCTTATCCCAGATCTCTCCTGGACAGAGTCCCTTTCCTGAATCTTGTACTCACTGGACTCTCACCTCCTATCTACACCCTCAGCCCAGCCCTTCACCTCTGTCTTTCTGACTGGACTTCACCATTTCCATAATGGGTACAACCCACCCCAATAGATGAGTGCAATGACGAGGCCCCAACTCCACTGAGCCTGGCCCACCCCACCGCTCGCCAGATTCTGAGAGACCACCTTGACTAAGCACGGGCTTTGTCTCTTCACTGATATGTTTGGGACTAGCTCTGGTGAACTACCCACCAGGGACACCTTAGTGGTCCTCAAAATCAGTATCCTGCTTTATCCCCTCTCCACGAAGCAGCCACTGGTCATGACTGCCATCAGTCTTTTGTATACCTGGTTAGTGGTACTATCTTGTCTTGTAAGGGAGTAGTCATTCTAATTAGCTTCAGGAGACTTCAGCTTGACAATTCTTAGAGGGAATATAATGGGTGGATTAGAGAATTTGGTGTAATTGATACTAACCAAAGACTTGTAAGCATTTGTTTGTCTTTCTCCTTGCCTCTGAGCTCCCATCCACCTCCTCTAGTCAGTATAACTTTCTTCCCTCTCTCTCATGTGGCTCTCCTGTTCCTACCTCCAGGTCCTAAAACCTTTTCAGAGGCTCCAGCCCCAGATATAAGTATAGTACACAAGCCAAAACTCGTTTTAAAGTTTCTATGTTAGTATAGCCTTGTGCCTGATTCTTGTGTGCCAATCTTTCAGACTGGTAGGCAACATAGGTCATAAAGAAATTAAAAAATAAAGAAATAAATATGGTTGATTTCATTATGTTTTATAATATCCTTCAATATATAATCATTTCAATTTTGAATAAATATTTATTAGTAATTCAAACAGGGAATTTCAAATTTAGGGGAATATTAGAAGATTAAAAACAAGCAAAGTGAATTTCTCTTCTCAAGTCCTCTGCTGATCTTTGGAAACAAACATGAGGCATTTTTTGATATAGAGACAGGCTAGGGAAAAAATGGCAGATATTGATTCACCTATAAAGCACCTAGAACTTTGGTGTTTTATATGCTCACTGTCCAGTTGCATGTATGGGATATATGACAGTACAATGCTGCCAACATTAGTATTCTTCTCTAGTGGCCTGTTAAGTTACAGACTTTAAGCCCACTGAATGTGGTGGAGTTGTCTTCAACTAGTCCAGCCCTTTTGGCCTAAAAAGATCTCCATCTCTTTGAGGTTCACTTTGACTTAGCAAGCAAACAAATATCTTTTATCTTCAAATAATCTTAACTGTGAGGGAACAAGGACACCTCCTCCACAAAGAGAGCTGTTTTGTCATAATTAGCTCTTAGTTTAAGTTTCATATCCTGGGCCTTGACTGTATAAATGATACTAAGTCATTATTAGCCATTCTGAGATGGCCACATCCTAAACCTGGTTCATGGCCCAGACCTCTCACCCAGAGGAACCAAGCATTGGACTACCGTAGATGCCAAAATTCAGTCAGGCAAGGCGCTAAATACTGTGAGGAGTTAGTGGAGGCAGAATATTTGATCACTCTCTCATTGTATGAGCCACCTGAATGAGGGATGGATCAACTTCAGTCCTTTGTAGAACTAAAGGTGGATGCTTAGCCCAATGTTGACCAACTCATTAGGCTGACCACTGGCCTATCACATACCCAAACATTGATAAGTCAAGCCTAGAGGACTCTGTCTTTTGAGAGTTTGAACTAAGACAGAGAGACAGTTGGCAGTCAATGGTGGGCACTGGAGTTGAGAGGTTTTGAAATAGAGTTGAGACTAATTGCCATGCTGGGGCATATGTGAGATGCATAAACCAAAACATGGCCATGAGAAAAGAACAAAGTTTCACAGATGACAGGCAACATGTAGCCCAGGAGGCTGGAGTAGCCTCAATTCCTGATTTTCTCATATCCAGTTCATTTACACGAGGCCTGGCCATAATTTATTTCTTGTCTCTACACTAAGTGAAATCATCGTATGTTACAAAAACCACCCTTTTTTGCATTGCACCTTCAATCAAAAGACCCTTGACTTGAAGGCTGCAAAAGTTAAGCTGAGTCTATTATCCAGATCTTCGGACAAGTGGATAGGAGATGCCAGGGCGTGCTCTAGCCCTAGGGCAGATGCCATGTATTCCATACGTTATTTAAGGCTGCAGTGCAACAGGTCCACAAATGTTTGCTGTATCCAGAAGAAGGTCAGAGAACAGAGTATACTCACAGCCCTGTTGGAACAGAGTCAAAGAGTCCAGAAACATGAGTGCTGGTCTTGACTGTGTGTCCTTGGATAAATTCCTCCTTCAATTTGAATTTTAATTTCTCTATCTGTAAAATAAGGGAGCTGGTTCACATGATGTTTAGTTGCCCATTAAGCCCTAACTTGGAGTCTTTCACCGTGTCTAGGTTTGGTCTCAGTTTTACCCTGGTCTACCTTTTAATTTCTTCTTCCACTGCCAGAAATTGTCAAGATGCAGGACTTTTGACCAGGTTATTTGTAGCTTAGGTGACTGTGTCCTCATCATGCTCAGACAAGTGATGCCATGGGTTGCTCAGACTCTTGGCTGCAACTCCTGCTGGCCTCTGTGGATGAAGTGGGTTAGATCCAACACACATAGCTATGGTTAGGATTTAGACTGTGTGTATTATCTGAGAAGCAACTATCAATCCACTTCTATGTCTGTGAGACAGACAGAACAAGAAGAGGTGGGAGGAGAGCATACACTTCATGTTATCTCCATAGCTGGTCCTCAAGTTGTAGAACTTCTGCTTTTTTTCTTTCCAGTGTTAATGGGACTTCCCAATCCTAGTGCCTCCTGGAGATGTTTCCTGTCATTGCTTCTGGATGAGGAAATCCCTGCTTGGGATTTTGATACACATCACTCTTATTTTATGAATATTTTACTAAACACAGTTTTAGATGTATAGGTCTGATGTGCCGTGATGACATTATTCACCTATTTGAGGCCTCACTGTTGAGTATTTGATGTTACCCCAGGTTTACAATCACAAGCAGTGTTGTTAGAATGAGCTTCTATATAATATCTTCACTAGGTCCTGCTGAATCATCAATATTACACATCAATCACTTGTGATTTGTGTAGAGGCATGACTCTTACCATTTCTTATGGTTTTTAAAGTTGAAGGAATGTTAACTAGGCTGAGGTCCTAGTCCGGAATTTTACTTAGCCTGTAGAAGCTGGCAGGGTCTAGAGTTTTGACTAACCTGAGCAAATCCAGTGAACCAGTTGAACTGAGAAATCTAGTGTTTGAACCAAATGCATATAGAAAATGAAAATGGAGACAGAATGCTTATCATAATTTATAAATATGTTATTCTCAAAGAAATCTGATATCAAATATAGCATTTTAAAAATCTATCCTTTGAAAAACAAAGTCTATTAATTAAAGGAAACACTATCCTCTAATTGGCATATATTCCTTTTGTGAAATAACAACTTCTGAAGAATCTGTCTTTTAAAATGGCAATAGTGTTATAGCGTTAGCCAGGCTCATTCAGTTGTGAACTTATCTTGTCTCTTCTTGACTAGATCCAGAACGTTAGTTTTGCTCAGTGCTGTCCTGTTTTCCCTCAGCCTAGCTAAAGCTTTACTACTTTAGTTCAGTTATATAACTTCCTTCTAGTAGGAGTCATTCCCCAGCCCTAAAATTTTGGTTTTCTGGAAAAATGCAAGACTTTACATGTACAAATATGGACTATAGACTTTTAAAATAAAGCCAAATTGTATATCAAATTTGAGCTTATCTGAGTTTCTGATTATATAATGTGATATTTCAAATCAACAGATGCATTGGTAGCTCTGCTGTGTACCAAGTATGGGTGAAGAACACAGGGACCAAGAATTGGCTTTAAATCTAAAAGCCTCACAGTTTGTCAATTAACAACCGATTTATTGAAGGAAATTGCTAGAGTTCTTAGATTTTCCACTTATTAATTTTTACATGCTGGATAAAGTGGGAACTTGACTAGTTCTATTTATTTTGAGATTTAAAATTGACCCCAGAATATTTGAAAGAGCTTATGACATCATTCTTAGATCATGTGTACCTGCTCAGAAACAAAACCCATTTCTGAATGGTCCCTTTCTGTTCAGCCAATTTAAGCAACCAGTTGGCTATTTTGTATATACAACATCAATTAGTTTGGAAGATTTATATTTATATTTCTGCTTCCACTGAGCTAGCAGAGGATTTGGGGAGTTTCCAAATGAATGGGTAAAATTTAGGGAGTAAGGACACTTTAAAGTGAACTGTGTGGTCATATGATGAGTGTCTTCAGCTAGACATGGAGAGGACATTTCCAGTGGTTCCAACACTGGTTACATGTCATGGCACCCCGTGGCCTCAGTACGGGAGACTCTACTGGTGTAGAAGGTAGAATGATGAACTTAAGTTTCCTTGAATTTCTCTGGTGAAATCTATTTTCTTCTGGCTTTATAATCATATGTCTTCTGTTTTGGAAGAGTGGTTGTCAGAGTAGAGACAGAATTCGTTGCATTGGATTATTTGTTGTAAAGAATGTTAGTGTTATAGAACATAAACCAATGAAGTGCTGTTCATATTTGCTAGGAAGTTGTTATTGCTTCAGTTTTATTTTCATATTAATTTTTTTCAATCACTAGTGTTATCATGTAGGGCCAAAATTGTCAAGAGTGCGTCTCTGGAGGAATGCAAGGTAGACAGGCTTGCTAGAAGGCTTCTACAAGACTACATTAAAGCAAAGGTTATATTTAATAAACAGAGTCTTAACATAGAGACATGTACCCTCTTAAGCTGGTTAGAAAGGACTTTTTTCTTTATTTGCTTTTCTTAACCATTAACATTTATTTTACTATTTTTCATTTTTTTTAAAAAACCTTTTATTTTGAAATAAAATAAAAGATGAGCAGGAAGTTACAAAACAGTACAGAAAGGTCCCAAGTACCCTTCACTCAGTTTTCCCCAGTGGAAACATCTTACATAACTATAGTACAAAACCCAGGAAATTGACATTGGTACAATCCACAACTCTGTTCAGATAGGAAGGACTTTTTAAAACAGGAAATAATTTACAACCACCATAGGCTTCCTCTAGAAGCTATCCCTTTAACAGGAAAATATCTGATTGTTGTTTACTAAGTACTACTCCACACTTTGCATAGGCAAACAAAATTGTCTTCGTAATTCTCGACCTGTTAAGGACAGAACAAAGTCCTTGTTCTATTTTAAGAAGTATACAAAAGCTAAATGATAAAACCTATCTAAGAAGGCAGAAATCCATTGGCACAAAGTATTCAGAAAGCTAAGTGAAGTAGTAATTATATTTCTCAAGCCATTATCAAAGGGGCCTTTCAAGATAGAAAATAATGTGTTTTGTGTTGTTATTGATATTTCTCCATATATAAGCCTGAAAAGTCACAGGTATGTGGCAACAAGATTGGAATTTTAAAACAATAGTTTTTGTCACACTAACATTCAACCCATTTAGGTATCTTCTCATCTGTGATGAACCCATAAGAACTTACCGTTTTTCTCTACTTGTTGGTTAACTGTTTTTGAGTTGTATATATATTGATCATATTCCTTGAAGAAAGAACCAGTGTATACACACACACACACACACACACACACACACACACACACACTCTCACAGTTATGTTTTTTTTCTTACAATGTGCTTATAGTGTTCTAAATTTAAAGACCAAAATAAATACTCTGAAATACAATATTCTACTTTTCAAGATTCATATTTTATTAGACATACATTTAGTTTAATAAATGAATTAAATAAATTAAAAAATCTAGAGAGATAAGATGAAAGACCATAAATACGAAAGTACTCCCTTAAGATCAACATTAAATCTGATAATATCTATAATAGATTTAAGACTGACTTGAAGTTTCAACTAGAGCTTCATCCATACTTTCTTCTTCTTAGGTTTTAAGGTCTGCTGACAAAAGGAAAAGTAAATTGCTTTCTGATAACAAATTTTTATGGAAGGCCTTCTACTAAAAGCACATATATATTTCTTTTCATGTACTTCTCTATTTTTTAAAGGTTTGGTGTTTATTTGGGAGAGGTTTATGTCAATTATTTAATGAGAAGCAGGCCCCAGACTCTTCCAGTGATACTTTAGAATATAGGGTCTACTTCAAAGGAAGGTTCCATGTCTCCTTACCCAGATGAAGCCAATTTTTCATAGTGAAGAGCAAGGTAATCAGATTTTCTTTTTCAGAGCAGAAATTATTTTTAGACTGAATTTAATAGGTCATGTTTCTTTGCTCAGTAAATCTTACAATTATCACTCCACTCTGGAAAATGTAACTCAATGACTCACTATTGTGCCAGAGCTTCTGTGGGCAGCTCCAAGAAGTGGCTAGACATGAGGCAAAGTTGGTGTCCATGGCACTCTCCAAGACGAAAACCAAACAGTCAACTGGTGGCAGTAGTCCACATGCCAACATTTTTGTTTATTTGTTAATGGAAAACTTTAGGAGGAAATCACAGGAGACTGGGTGCCAGGGATGTGTGGTAGAGATTTCAGTCACCAAGTCCAAACTGGCTGCTCTCAAGAAGGCCTTTCTTTGAAAGGAAAGACAGTAAATCCAGACCCGGAACCCCAGAGCACTTTCCTCTCCTCTCTCCTCTCTGAGCTCTTCTGATTGCACAAGGCAAGAGCAATAAGGGACAAGGAGTCTGACCAAATGGAGCAGTGACGCCAGGTGAGGCCCAGGAGAAAGAACAAAAGGCCTGGAGTTAGGGAACATACTGTGTTCTCTCTAGGAACATGAATGACACTCTCTGGAAAATTAAGAAGTATTTTCCATTCCATCCCACCCCCTTTTTCTAACTCCCATTCTTCCTGCAAGTTTCAGATACCACTTCCCCAGGAAAGCTTAATAGATTCATGTTTGACTCATTACCTTTCTCTGTGCTCTGACAATGCCTTATACTTTCTCCAGAGCAAGGTTATCACATCATAATATAATGTTTAATTTTTACATCCCTACTAGACTTCAAACTTAATAGGACTAGGGCCATGTCTCTCATGTTTGTGATTTTATCCTCTTTGCTTAGCACTGTGTCTAGCACACAGTAGATGCTTAATATATAGGTGTTGTTTTGAGCTAATGCCATGATGCCAAATTGATATTCATTCCCTTAATGTTTGGGATACTCCAGATGATTTTAAAATGTTTAAATATCTTCATAACCTAAACCCAGTCCTATAGTATTGAAATCATCTCTACCAAGCTTTGGAAAATTCAGTTGGCACCTACGAAGCCATTGTAAAGAGCATTATAGTAATAGTACTCTCTGCTGCTATACATAAAACTCCTGGTTTTAAAGAAAGGAGTAAGATAACTGAAAATATACCTGGGCCTATAGGTTCATACCCTAAAAGAGAACTGAAATAATGGATCTAATGAAAATCATCAGGCATGGTCTTGAAATTTTGTTAATGAGCTTCTTTTTTCACTCTTCTACTCACTTCAGTTTGATTTTCATGAAAATTCAGATCTAAGAGAGAATTTTGAGTTCATGTCTACACAGATGGTAGCCAGAAACTTCTGAGGCATGTTCTAAGTATAACTTTCAGTCCGTACTGAAGCGGGTGGTCTGTCTACACTATAAGATTAAATTGACAGATCTGATGATCTTGCCACTGCATAGATGGACAATGACCAGAAATCTATGTGGAAATATTCAGTTTTATGTTGTCAAAAAGGAGAACAATAGAAATCTGGCACAGGTAAAAGTAGAAGGAGCATATTTAACCCACCAGATAAAATGCTTCTGGCCTAAAGACTGCTGAAAGACACTTGAAAATCTAGATGTTGGGTGATCTTATCCAGATACCATAAGATACACAAAATGTTTGAAGAAAGGTCATAGTAAAAGAAGAAAAATCATCTTTTCTGCTACTGGATGAAGCCTTTTTGACCACAGTTTACTCACTACAAATGTTCAGATGTTCTGAAGGACTACTTTGCACCTTTAGTAATTAATATTTAAAACAAGATTCTTCATGAACACTGGATGTCTGTAGTTGCCCAATTAAAAAAAAATCTATGCTTTTCTCTGCCATATTGGAAAAATATTTTTGTCTGGGGGTTGGGGGGTAACAGGGTGGGTGGGGAACTGCAGGAAGTGTTAACTTCAAAATATTTATCAGCATTTCCATTATGTCAGAAGATTTTTTAAAACACTAATAATACAACATGTGGACAATGGGGTACATTCCTTAGAAAATTTTAAGTGGTAACATGAAACCACAATAACCAGTGAAGGAGAAGGGAGGAGAAAATTGATGCAAACTATTTACTTGCCTTTAGTGGCTGGAATATAGTTGTTTTCTATTAAATTTAGACTATATTTATAATTAACTGATTCAAATATAAATTTAAAGGTAAGCAACTGTTGGAATTTGTGATTAAAAAATGTATATGTTATATACTTTGACACTGTAAACAAATAATAATATAATTTTTAAAAATAGGGAAGAAAGGGATTGTAAGAAAAAAATATAAGTATTCAAATTTCCTTTTATAGCAGGATTCAGATAATATCTAAGGTTGACATATGAAGTTAAAACAACAATAACCTCAGCCTTTTAATTTTTTCATAATCTTAATTTTTATTAATCAAATTCCTATCTCTTGTTGTAAAGAAACCTCTGTCTCAAGTTCAACCACTTCTGAGAGTGAAGTTGCTTCCCTTTGTTAGATAAGTAATATTCCAAAATATTATACTGTATATATAAAACTATTTCTATCTATCCATCTATCTCAAACAAGAAAGACATTAATAGAGTGATACAGGTTTTATTCTTCAGTTGAATGTCATAATATAGTGGTTTTTCTTAAGAAACTTGATAAAATTTAATAAGTTATACATTTATTAAAGAAAGAAACTAATTGGCCTAGTGTACTCCTGGAATGTCGTACGTGTTCTGTAATTGCTGTGTGAGTGAATGCTAACACTCACTGTAAATAATTTAAGACATTGATACTTCCTATATAAAAGTATTTCAAATTTCTCAAATATCTCATCTTACCATCTCCTTTTCAAACTTCCTCCCCAAATTCTAAACAACTTGTCCTACTTCATTTGAAGAGAATTAGGTATGTTTTTATTGAATTGTTTACACTCCACCTTCTATTTTGTGGTGCAGTCCATTATATCTGGCCCCCTGGCTAGATGGTCTGTTCGTGGGAGGCAGAAACTATGCCTTAATTTGTCACCGCCTCTCCACCGTAACTGCTGTAGTGCTCTACACATGGAAGCTCTGTACTCAGCCAACAGTGGTGGAATTGCCTTGAGATGAAATTGAGGGATGGGTCCGTAGAAAAATGACTCCCCCATGGGTCATCCTGCTGACTCCAGCTGTCTCCTCATCTACCTTCCTTGAAATGCTAGAGTTTCTGGAAGCTTGAGGAAGATTTATCCTCCTGTACATAAACAGACATTATCCCAAAAGGAGAATTTATGTCATTTTTTATCTCAGAGTTGTCTATGAGAACAAAGCCAAAGAAGTTGAGGCCCCAAGCACTCACTAGGATGGATAAAATATCTAGATATTACTGGTTCATTTTGACCATAACCACAGGGCAGCAAACATCTGCATGAACAGTAAGAAATTCAGCCTCTTAGACAACTGATTTTGAACTGCCAAACATTGGGTATCATGTCATCCACACATCTGGTTGATTAAATATGAGTTTCCCCCTTTTTATCCAGATGGCTTCAGCAATAGATAAAGCATGGAGACTTTTCCACATTTTACATGGTCCTTGGTGTTGTAGAATTCAGCTTTTGTGCTGTTCTTTTCCCCCCTGTCTTGCCATTGCCTGGATCTCATTAGAAACCATTAGTGATGTAATACTAAACCTATGGAATCTTAAACATGCTTTTAAAATCCTGTGGAATAAAGATGTCTCCTACCAAACCAAAAATGCAGTGGGAATAGACAAAGTTACATTTCTTTAAGAAAAAAATGACTCATTTCATAGTTTCCAAACTGTTTTGACTAAAGCTTCTCAAAATAAACTTTTCTGCAATATGCAGCCTTTGATGTCTGACTTTGAAAAAAAAAAAAATCACTTCTCAAAGATACAATTCAATCCTTTTTGGGTGTTCATGTATTTTTGCAGATTAACCTACTTTTATTTCAACCAGTGAATGACACAATATTAAATAGCCATCTGACTAAGAAAGAAAAGTATGTTTGAAGTGGTCTTAACTCCTACATAAACCAAATATAAAGAACATGCTGTATGATTTTTTAAATTACCACAAAAATAGAATTTCCAGAACATTACCAGAAGGGGGATTTGGTCCATTAAGAATAACAAAACAGTTTAGATGTCATGAAAGTGGAAGATTAGGAGTGCAGTTAAGTTTAGTAATGATATTTTTGATTCATATGCTATTTCCTAGGCTAGGCAACATTTTTAATTTTTCACAGTCTTGAACCTTAATCCTTGAAGGGTAATTCAAGTTTCAGAGCTTACATACTGCAATTTGTTTGGCGTGGCAATTTGCCATTGACTTTCCTCTGAGTTCTTTTGTATTCTTCCAGCTGAGGGACTCCAAGGTGGTCATTTATTAAGTCCATGTCTACACATGACCACTGAAACAACTGATTTTCGATCCAATCTTTTACAAAGTCCAAACAACGGGTTTTTGTGCAATTGCTCAGATTGATTTAAGATATCAACTGCTTCTATTCAAACAAGAGTGAATGAAATAATTGCATAACTGGATAACATTTTCTTTTTTCTTTTAATGAGAGTTTCCCTTTGGAGTGGTGGAGGGAGACTAGATTAAGATCTGCTTTCTAGTTTCAACCCTTCTACTTCTACTGACGGTTGACAAGTTTCTTAACCTTTCAAGCCTCAATTTTCTCTCTGTCAATGGAGAAAAAAAAGCTCACTTCATAGTCTGGAACATTAAGTAAGAAATGCAGTTGCATTTGGCACACAATTGGCCTACCATAAATATAAATTCCTTCCCAATTATCCCTCAATTGTACATATGGAGTTTTCTGCTTTTTTTTTTTTTTTTCATTTTCCATTGTGATGGTAACTTCTCAACAAAGAAGTGAAAAGACTATTTGGTACCCATTCCATTAAACTGTTGAAAATATTAACACCTGAGATATTTCTCACTTGATCATTTCTGAGCTCCAGAACTCGATATCTCTGATGACGGCAAGAAGAGATCATTGTTGGATTTTGTCTTATTTCCTAAGACTTTTAAAATCCTAACTGTCCTTCAGAGGCCCTTCTAAATCTATCATCCAATAATATCTATAAAATCCACTTGAACCTCGGGGCATTTTTAGCCTGGTACCTGCACTTAAAGTAATATATTCCAAATATTAACTACTCATAATGTGTTCTTCTATTATTTGACCTGGAACTATCACTTCAAAGCATTCAGATTTAGACAAAGGTGGAAGGATTGGATATAGGGAAAGGGAGAAGGGAACTAACATTTGTAAGATGACAGCCAAGTTTAATAGACAGTGGATGGGCTCATATATTCAGATAGCTCCGAACTGCACTCCCAACTGTGTCTCATTCTAGGGCGTAAGAGGATGTAACATATCCACATTAAAACAAATTTGTTTTGTTAACTTTGTTAATGCTACTAGAAATTTAAGTTTGAATTTTCTCTTTCAAAGCATTTATTTTAATAAGCAGTTAGGGTAGTTCATGGTCTTTAAACTGCTATAAAATATCTAAGCATTAAAGAGTGGTGAGAAAAATTACTATTTTTTTCTCTGTATAAAGGATAATTTCATAATCTAATTTTCAGATTTTTAGAAGTCTCATGTGCATTCTTTGAGAAAAATGTGAAGCCCAGTGTGGTGGCTCACACCTGTAATCCCAGCTACTTTGGAGGCTGATGCAGGAGGCTTCCTTGAGATCAGGAGTTCAAGACCACCCTGGGTAACAGGGAGACCCCATCTTGAAAAATAAAAATATAAAGTGAAGATTTCCCTTTTAGTGAAGTCATTTAGAGTTAGAGTTCATTGTTGGTATGTACAATTTACAAAATTATATCCAATTACGCAATTAATGTAAAGACCTCTAATCATATAATAACCCAAATTCATTTTATACTCACAATAAAAAATGATCTTGGCCCTTCCTATAGATTAATCTCCCAGATGATTTATTGGTCATTGATAGCTCAATTCTTTTTTTTTTTTTTTAATAGCTCAATTCTTAGACTCAGGTGTCAGAGTTCAGAGTGTTGCAACCAAGAGGGTTCTCCCTGCAGACCCACTTGAGGAGGCTGGGATATGTTGGGAGAATTAAATGCACATTTCTTAATTTCCCATAAACTATATTTTCTTCTAGTTTCACTGTTACCATCTTAATTCAGGTTTCAAGAATCTCCAGACTTATCCTCTACTTTAGTCCCGCCATGCTTCATCCCATTCTGTACACTGGATTTGGATTTTCCCAAACTGCCACTTATATCAAAAATCGTAGTCCCTACTCGTCTAATCCAAAGAATAAAATACAAGAGGGACATCCTCGGACCTGACTAATGTACCCACTTCCCCGACCCTCACAGACAGGCTGAGAAAGTGTCTCCCCCCTACACGACTTGTGTGTTTCTGCTCAGCTGACTTTGCTCTTGGATCCTCACTTCTCCTTTATAGTCACCTGAGTCTTAGCCTTTAGTTGCCAGTCTTCTTTCTGAAGCTCCTCCTAAGTACTCCTGCCCACCTCATCAACAAATAGCAGTGCCTTTCTAGTCCATTCTTCATGCTTTTACAGTCTGGGAAACTGAGGCCTGCAGAGCTGGGGACTTGCCCAAGATCACACAGCTAGTCAGGAGTGTCATCACAACTTAAAACTGAGGGGCTGGGCGCGATGGCTCACGCCTATAATCCTAACACTCTGGGAGGACGAGGCGGGCAGATTGCTCAAGGTCAGGAGTTCAAAACCAGCCTGAGCAAGAGTGAGACCCCGTCTCTACTATAAATAGAAAGAAATTAATTGGCCAACTAAAAATATATAGAAAAAATCAGCCAGGCATGGTGGTGCATGCCTGTAGTCCCAGCTACTCGGGATGCTGAGGCAGCAGGATTGCTCGAGCCCAGGAGTTTGAGGTTGCTGTGAGCTAGGCTGATGCCACGGCACTCACTCTAGCCTGGGCAACAAAGCGAGACTTTGTCTCAAAAAAAACCGAAGAAACAAAACTGAGGTTCATTAGTAGCAGTTCTTTTCATACACGGCAACTGCTGCCTGAATTGCCTGATCATGATAACAGATTTTTTACTGATAATATTGTTTTGTATTTTTGGTGAATTGTTCATAAGTGTGGAATCTGGATATGCCCAAGCTGTTCCTGGACTACTCTTTCATTTCAGATCCAAATAAAATAATTAGGGCCTTCAGCTCTATATTTCTGAGAATCCCCAAGAAAGAGACAAAGTGGTGGAATGCCTTATGCTTTCGTCACATCCTACTCCGAATTCCTGCCATCCGCATATAGCCTCAGTCCACTCTATTGGCTTCACTCTGAATGTGGAAAAGTTTCTTTTCTTCATTCCTACAATACTTCCGTGTTGAACAGACTTTGATGGATGGTTTGGAGGTGATAGGGGAACATTACAGTGCGGTCCAGACTGGATCACAGATTAGAATTAAATCCTTTAATTTGATGAAAAAATTAGCTCCTTAGTCCTTTGCCTTAATTCTCTCCCATGTGACTTGGGGGTGGACAAAGCCATTCACCTTTTATAACCACAAAGCAAGGTCAAGATGTTTATGTGAACAAAATATTCATCTACCCCAGGCTTTTGCCCTCAGTAACTTCAAGAGGCAACAGAAGTTTTGACACTAGTTTTTCTTTAACTTGGCCCAGGTTGGATTCTTAAGCAGATCTCCCTGTCTCATTGACCAGGCCAAATTTCAGAAGTCAATGGGTATATCTTTCTTACATACATAGTTGGGAAAATGAATCCAGCATTATTGCCAAAAGAATGCACTGAGACTAGGAAGAGGATCAGAAGTAGAAAATGGGAATTTGCTGACATTCACTGAGCTTTTTTTCTTCATGCCAGGAATCACACTGCTACATGTTACCTCTTTTCATCCCCCCAACAACTGTGCAAGGTAGATATTTTTTACTTTTTAACAGAGAAAGGAAATAATTTGCCAAAATCACCCAGTGAGTAAGCGACAGATCCACAATTCGAACCTGGATCTGTCTGACTTTGAAATCTTTTCCATGCTTGGCCAGACGGCACCTGCCATGGCCTAGGCACAAGAAAGAGTGAGCATGGTATTGGCATTTCCGATCTGTCAGAGAACTGGGAGGGAGAAGAAATAGGAATGTAATTCAAAGGCATTATTTGGGGAAGATGATGAGAGCCTGTGATGGTGCTAAGATTCAGATCGAGGAGGTGACTTTCCTTTCGTCTGTTCTTTATTTAACCCACCTGATTTTACACGAGCTCACAGGACTTCCTACAGAATCTGAATTGGGTGCCCCCCAGTCACTTGGTTTTTATAACCCAAGAAGGGCAATATGTTCAATAGACCATTGCCAAGAGCCTTTTTGAGCAGCTTTTTATTTATTCATCTTGCCTGCAAGTGGGCAAAGGGGGCAGGTGTCTGGTTTGTGTTACCGTGTAGAAGTACAATTACGGTTTCGCTGGTGTCAACAGCTAAGCACTGCATGTGAACTGCAATTACACTACGTCTAAACAGAGGACTCTGTGGCACTTTTCTTGCTAAAAAGTTGTTAAGTTTGGCAATCCTCACTGTGTTCCAATCAGACATTTTCTTAGCCATATTAGGTTGCATGGAAATAAGCCAATATTGCTGCAGGGGCATGAATAGGTCCTCTGCACTGAGGCAGTTTTCTCGAGAGTGTTTTCTCGCTGGACAAAAAGAAATAGAGACAAATGTGGCTCACAGTATGGTTTTAAGTATGGATGGAAAGAAAAATAAAAACTCAGCAATCTAAAAAGAATTAGGAATAGCAGCTGAGACCAAAATCAGGTCTTGAAAGCTGCAATGCTTGGAGAGATTTGGGTATTCGTTCCTTATTGAAAGGCTGTATCAATTTATCAACCTTATCACAGATAGAGGGGAGGAAATCAGAACAAAATTGCATCAGCTATCCCATAATTCTCCAAGGTTGCTCTTATTACTTAGTCTCTAGGGTTAGAAAACCAGCATTTGAGTTCTGGATCCACTATATATATTCTCAGTAATCCTAGACACTGGGCTCACTTTCATTGTTTGTCAAATGAGGATGATATACTATCTCACAGGGTTCTTAGGAGAATCAAATGAGATAACGCGTGATTCAGCTGTTACAGTGGAAAGAATGCTATGTGCTTTCCATACTTGCCCTTTCAAACTACAACTTTTGGAGAAAAGTGGTAGCAACAGAGAAAAATTACTTCTAGGTTTCCCCCTAGTTACTTTGGTATAGTTATCTGCTTTCCATTTAGACTTACCATATTCTGCTGTGATAGCTAATAAATATTCATCCATATATTCATTCATTTACTGTATTGAGCACTTAGCAAGTGCTGTGCTCTTGGTGAATATCTTCTTTGCAAATGAATGATAAATCTGTAAACTCCCCCACTATTTAATCATTAGACACTCTGCTGAAATATTTCGACTGTTTTCTGCCCATTCATTTGTTCCATATGTATCTCCAGAGTGACTACTATACAGCAGGCAACTGCAAAGTGCCAAGGAATCAGTAGTAAAGAAGACAGACATATTCTCATAAAGCTTTCATTATAGGAGGAAAGAGAGACATTAGATAAGTACTCAAACACAAGTATCATTGCAAATTGTGATTGTACATGAAGATAAATAATGGACACTTATAAAAGGGAATAACATAACATGGAGGTAAAATCTTAAAAATCTATGTGTATAAGGCAACAATTTTAAATTTACTATGCCTTGGCAATAAATGGATAGGATACTTGCAAACTCTATCATTTGTCTTGTAACTGTGCTATAACACAAAAATTAGTGTTTAAAGGGTATTGCAATTACTATTTCAACTTTGACTTTGTAGGTTTAAGGAAGACTAAGAATCATCTGAGTAAAATGTGTGCTGGAATTACTAGAAGGGGGTGGCAGAATCATTTTCGAATCACTTTAGTGTCAGAGAACAGCATGTGTTAGGCTCTGTGGCCTGAAAGAGTTGGATCCATGCAAGAAATCAAAAAAAGCTAGTGCAACCAGATCACAAAAGAGAGAGGCACAAGAGGAAGCTAGAGAGACAGGCAGAGCCACATCACACAAGGCATTGCAGGCCATGGTGGAGAGTTGGATCTGTATTCTATAGGTACTAAGAAGCACGGCAGGGACATGATCAGATTAATGTTTTTATAAATGTAATTTCTTGCAGACAGCCAGAAGATTAGAATAGGAAGACCAGTCAGGAGGCTTCTGCAATGGTCCAGATGAGATGATGGGGGCTTAGCAATAAGTTTAAGCCCCATCTTCAGAGTTTTTGCACTCTAAGTGTTAAATCCACTGTGGACATTTCCTTTGACAGGTTTTCTCAAACCCTTCGAGGTCTGCTGGGAAATGCTGGGGGTGACCTCACTCCTGGGATTTACTCTCTCTTCATCCTTCCTCTGTGCATGTCTGCATATAATGTGCTTGGTTTTAATAATTGACTTGCTGCACCTTTGCATTATCTCATGTATCAAGGCTCAAATCAGTAAATCTTAAAAATAAAGTTTCGAAAGACAACTCTGTTTTTTGGTGCCTCTATAATCTTGGCAGTGAATGGATGACATTGCAAGTCTTTACCATTCTGTCTTGCTGTAACTCAATCTCAAATGTTTGATGGCATCATAATTACTGTTCCAACTTTTTAAGTTGGGTATTTGGAAACAAGGAGAATTCATAGAAAAAAAAATGTGATCAATTTGATTCTCTTGAAGGTCACTAGTAGAACACTAAGCCCTCCACATTACCTAGCAATTCAAAACAAAGGGATAGAGATTTAGCAATAACAATTTATGTGTAAGAATGGCCCTCACAGAATTACTTGTAATAGCTCAAACTTCAAATACTCTCAATGTTTAATAACAGGGAATGATTACATAAACTGTGAAGTTATTAATCATGCTAAAAGAATGGTATAGAAAATATATGTGATGATATGTGAAAAAATTGAATGCATAACATTAAATTTGCTCTTAAACTAGAATTACATGTGTTTGATGAAAAAAAAACACTGGAAGGAAATATATTAAAACTTTAATCTCAGGGTCAGAGGGATTAAAAGAGACTTTAGAATTGGTCTGTACATATATTTCTCTACTTCCTAAACTCTCTACAACGAAATGTGTATTTGTATATTTTCTACAGCAAAATGTAGATGTATATAGCAGTGAGAGATGGCATGCCTTTGCAGATTTGATGATTTGGGATTTTTCGTAATAGTGAAATAGAAACAAAAGTAGTCTTGAAAACCATCAATAAACAATTGCCAAGCACTGTATGGGATACTGTGGTGATATAAGGCAGTGTGGAAATGTGATTTCTCATTCTTGGACCTTATGATCAAACAGACTGAAATATAAATAAGGATAGTTTTGATTTTGATCTCTGAATTTTTTTCTTTTGAGCCACATCAGGAAATGAAGGAATACAAGCAAACAGCAGGAGATTAAAAAAAAAAAAACTTCCAAAACAACCTAAGTATCTATGCAGCCTCAATATCATTTAAATTCTGGCTCAATTTAATGTTTTCCTTTATTTTCCCTCCTTCGTTCTTAGAGTGTATTTCACAGAATGCATTTGTAGCTTGGCTCAATGGTCTGGAGCAGCATGTGTATGTAAGCTTACAAAGTTGTTTTAAGTTATTCAACAGTTATTTGTTTTTCATTCTTTCATGGTAATTTGTCACAATCACATTTTTATGTTCCAAACATATGAGAACCGTTGTCTTGTCTGTGAAAAGTATATCTTAGAACTTTTCCTTACGAAGCTCCAAGACACGTTTTACAGTTATGTAGATCAGCTCTATCCAGCCCGTAATTATGCTTACATAATGCCAGAATTGCCATTTCAACAGGGAGACAGAGAACTGCCCAATAGTTATTTTCTGGCAATTGCCAAAAATTTTTATTGAATTAATTTATATTTTTATTTTAATTCAATCTACTCAGCTATAAATGTTGAAACCAGTCAAGCTTCTGTTGATATTTTTGTAGGCATATGAATAAGGGTATTGTTATGTTTGAAAAATGCTATCTTTTGGAGATAAACTGATTATGGGATGTTCAATTAGAACTAATGTAGCAATGTGGAAAGGAGTTTCATTGACCCATTTGTAGCTGCACATCATCCTCCATTTGGTTAAAAATACACATTTTTTTTTAAAAGATATCAGCCTAGGTTTAAATGTGTGGTTATGAGAGATTGAACTTTGGATATTGTCCACATTATTATCAACCGGCAATGTAATTGCCAATAAAATGTCAGTAGGAGGTTTCAGTGAGATTCCAACTGTCCACTTTGCATCAGTTTTCAATGTGGTCCTGGGAAGAAGGGCACTGGATAATGATGTTTTCATCAAGATTTAGAAATGGAAAAGATTGAACATCTAGAGACCTTGTTTATTCACTTAACATACATTTATTTATTGAGGAGCTAATATGTGCTCAGAGCTATGCTAGTCACTGGAGATACAGAAATGAATGGGACATAAATAGTTTAATATTTATTTTCCCACTGGAGAGTTAGCACTGGGAGGGCAGGGATCTTATCTTTTTCCCTCTCTGCTGCATCCTTAGTGACTTCCACTTAATAACTGGAAATAGAACCTCACACTAGGCCTGACTTTTTGTCTCATGAGGTAGGAATAATAGAAGAGCAAATCTCAAACATTTTTCTCCATGCAAGGAAGGATAGTCACAGAAAAGACCATTTATAGGAACACTACTAAGTAGGCCTTTTTCTTCCTTTCAAAAATGATGCCTAAATGCAATTGAATGAGAATCATGTTTATAGGGATAACTTTGTATCCTTTCTAGTATTTTAAAAAGTTAGCCACATGGAACCTCAAATTTCTAATGACATATCTCACTATAGCACCACTGTGATTGGGACTCATGGAAAGCCACTGTGGTGGGCTACCATACTGGACAGAAGATCTATTTTGACATTCAAATGCTTTGAGGTTAGGACAGTTTTTTACCACTTGTTACACTTTCCCTGCTATGTGATTACTACAAAGACAGGCAGAATTGTGAGGGCCACAAAGATTCAATTCTTGAGATAGTTATTTCGAAAATGTTTAGCCCATGATAGCAGTTAGAAATCAAGCAGTGGATTGATCCAATGTCTAAAAAGAGATGTAGAAATTGGCTTGTTCTAAAATAAAAAACAACCAGCTTCCACTAAATGAACTTGGTTATTCATGCATCACATAGAGGCAGAATAATGTTTTGCAGAAAGAACATATCTGGGGACCCAGCTCTTCCCACCACTAGCTGAGATGACTTGGGTAAACCACTTAACCTCTCTAGGCCTTTTGAGGTCTCGTTTATAAAATGTTGCCAATAATACTTGTATTACTGACTTCCAGGGTTGCCATGAAAATCATTTGAGAAAAGGGATGTGAAAGCTCTGTTTACTGCAAAAGTGCTCTGTATTTGTATTCTTAACCCATTTGTGATGCCACTGGTCACTTGGAAATCAGTCCACCAATGGCTGTTCTGATTGATGATAAAAGCATAATTGCCCTGTGACCAACCCACTTCATCCCTACCAAGCATTCCAGACATTTCAGTGCAGGAACAAGGTCTATGGGAAAAAGTCAAAAGGAGACGGATCAGACGAATTCCACTGGCTCTTCCCAGGGCCCAGTGCACAGAATGGTCCCCTGTGCATTGTTACTTTGCTGTGTTTGCTGATGTCCTCAGCTTCCTCAACAATAACAGATATCTGGGTGATGATGAACAGATAGAGCCAGTGTGATATTTCACCAGGTTTCTAGTGCAAAGGCCTCTGTATCTCATCCATGGGATTGCAGCTTCACTGGCTACTCTTTCAGTTGAATGTTCAAATAAATAAAGTATAGTCTACCTTTCTTTAAAATGCTGAGGAATGACATCTACTAGTGAACTTTTTTCAAGGCTACCCACACGGGTAGTTTTGCCTTTTGTTACAAGGGTAGGACAAGGTGATTCTGGATTCTCACCTGAGCCCTGAATCCTATGGCTGTCCAGGTTCTCTATGCTAAGCATCCTGTGCTTGATACCAACTGAGCTCAAGGCTATGGATTGGGTCTTAGCACACAGCTCTGTAGTGGAGGAGACAGGTGGTCAGCACCAGCTGGTTAAAAGATGAAGAGGAACAAAATAATTCTACTTAGGGTGTTATTTTGCTTTGATTTTTTGCTAACCTTAAGCAACTGGCCATAAAAGAAATATAATATACAGCCCCATCCTTAGGTACTTAAATTTCAATCAGTAATCAAAACTAACACTAGAAAAAGTTTTAAGAATACTTTAAACAAACAAGGACATATTATATAATAGGAACATGAAAACAGATTCACGACATCAATAAAGTGTGTCTAAATTTTTCACTGAGTTAACTGAATTGAATAAATATTGATGATCCAATTGCTTTGGTGACATGTAGCCTCTACTGAATTAGGACGCTGCTTCTTTGTGAATATCCGAAATTCCTAAGGACCAGCTTTATTAATGAGATTATCAATAGATTGAGAGTCTAATAGAATTAAAGGGATCCAATTTTGCTAAACTAGTAGTTATTAAACTTATCCTCTATACCTGAGGCTGTGCTAAATTGTACAGATTAAAGATAAATGGTATAGTTCTTGCCTTTCCTAGACATCCATAATATTTTCTCCACTTTGCCTTTATAATCATGAGGGTTCTAATCTTTGTAGTTGCTTCTCTGTCAGTAAGTTCTGATTATTTAGGAAGCTACACATAGGCAGAAGAGAGCCAGGAAGACTGCATGAATTGGAAAATTTAATACGAATAAAATTAAATGCACCATTTTGTATCACTCGCTGGAGCCCATATACTTAACATCACGCCTTACAAACAACCCAACAAACATCAGTGCTTGTTGATATTCATAATGTTGGTGGTGGTGGTGCTGTTGATGATGATGATGGCAAGAGAAACAACTGCCACTTCCTTTGCACAATGTTTGGACTTTCAAATATCTACGCTCGGTCTTTCTTGATGTGTGGCAGTTATACCAAATTCCAGCTGCAGGTACACCATGACTCTGTAAAGAGAAAGATTACATTTTTCTCAGGAGTCAACGTCTCCTATGTTTGTAGCCATGGGAAGCTTATCAAACACTGACGTCAGCTACTTTCCCATGAGAAGTCCAGAAATTTCATAATACTACACATGACTTTCTCTTTCCTATTTGCTTCAGACAAGTAGAGAATTTTCATAAGGCTTAAAAATAAACATCTGACCTTCACCCACTTCTCTGATCAGAAATTATCTCGCCTATAAACATCTACCCTCATTATTCTACTAATAATTGAAAGATCTTGGCTGATGCAAGTAGCATCATGGATGACTCTTAATTAAATGATTGTCCAAGAAAACAGAAAGGGCTGTAGCTAATAGGCACTGTTTTAAGACATCAAAGCTCTTCTTTTGTACTACTATGTGATCTTATTCTGTTCCAATAGGAAATATTTTCTTCTTCATACTTGCACAAAATTGACTTTTCTGAGAACCTATACCTAAGCTAAATTCTTTGCACTATATGCAATTTTAAGGAAAATTCAGCAAAATTTCCCTGGCTAGGATTGCTAATCCTGGCCACCTGTTGGTTTAAAAATAATTGAAGAATTGAGCCATTCTACCTTCTGGATGCAGAATAACAAAGATCGAAGAGAAAGGAGCTAACATTCATGGGGGGCCTATGGCATTCTAGGTTCAATACTACGCACTTTATATGTTATCTCACTTATTTATCCACTCATTCACCCAACATTATGAAGCATATGTTATATGCCAGGAAATATGGTGAATGTTTGGTATAGAATTATGATTATTATTATTATTTTTTTTTTGAGACAGAGTCTCACTCTGTTGCCTGGGCTAGAGTGCCATGGCATCAGCCTAGCTCACAGCAACCTCAAACTCCTGGGCTCAAGTGATCCTCCTGCCTCAGCCTCCCGAGTAGCTGGGACTACAGGCATGTGCCACCGTGCCTGGCTAATTTTTTAAATATATTTTTAGCTGGCCAATTAATTTCTTTCTATTTTTAGTAGAGATGGGGTCTCTCTCTTGCTCAGGCTGGTTTTGAACTCCTGACCTTGAGCGATCCTCCTGCCTTGGCCTCCCAGAGTGCTAGGATTACAGGCGTGAACCACTGCAATTAGAAGCCCATACTCATAGAATGATAGCTCCTGTGGCAATGCTACCACTGTAACAAAATACTATGGGGCTTAGAGAAGGAAAAACCCTTCAAAGTAATTATTATTATCCTCGTTTTAAAATTGAAGTAACTGATATGCAACAAAGAACTTTCCTAAGTTCATACCTCTATTAAGCAGCGTTCTATGTGACCCCACAGCCTGTCTTCCACAATGCTTTCATGTGAAAGACATATGTCCAGTCCAATCAAATGGTTTAAAGGTTTGTCTGTGATCCAGTAAGTGTTTGCTGGAGAATGCCATGAGAATTCTAACTTTCATTAATAACTGAATTTTCTTTAATTATAAGAACGGCATCCTTAATTTCCCATTTTAGCCCGTTTGATAGCTAAATTCCTAACATATTATCACATTAATACACCTTCTCCCTCTTATCTACTCACTTATACAAGTATCTGTATATATTTCCATTATGCCTAATTCCATAGTAACACAAAAACATATCCCATGAAAATCAGGAGATTCTCACGCAGGCATAAAACTTTACACTAAAATCCAAGTGTACTATAGACAAATTTTACTCAAGGTACACACGCAAAAATGTAAATGAAAACATATAATTTTAAAAAGCAAAAAGGAAGCCTTGTTCAAGGGCTTGATGCTCATATGAGCTATTAGAGACAGGTGTGGGAAGGTGGGTGGTTGAAGGTGAAGAGGAGAAACTGTGGGTAGTGAGCAAAGGGTTTAGGGATGTGAAGTTTCACGGCACCTTAAGATGTATTAGAATTGCTTTGGTATGGATCACTTGCAAAAACATTCAATATTTCCCTTCTAAGATATGATAAGCCAAAATATATATATGGAAAGTTCACCAAGTCATTGGTAAATAATCCGGTGTTGACTTTTAATTTAGAAATAACTGGCCAAATTGATCCCAGCCCTTCCAACTACAATTCTCCCCCTGCAAAGTGCGTTGATTTGTAGTACCTTATTGTTTTCTCTCATGGTTTGTCTTCCTTTTTATTATTTTATTTTCCTACTGGTATAACATATGACTGGGGATTTTGAATCTTCATTATTTTATATATTTTGAGCTTATAAATTCCTTTTAGTTGTCATCTTTCCAAACTGAGGCTTCATCTTTTTCTATGCATATTATAAAAATAATCTTTTTAATGATGCATAACATGAAGAAAAGTATAAAATTCATTATTGTACAGTGATTAACTTTTACAGAATGAACACAGTTGGGTAGTCAGCATCCAGATCAAGAAACAGAATAGGATGGGCACGATTGAAGCTCTTACTCGAGGGGGGAGGGGGATATGGGCAATATATGTAACCTTAACCCCCAAGAGCCCCAGGATAACCATTATTCTGATTTCTAACATCAAGTATTAGTTTTGTCAGTGTTTGAAGTTTATATTAATGAAATCATATAGTAAGTTTTTGGTGTCTTATTTAACATTATGTTTCTGAGATTGGTTGCCTGAGCAATATTTAGATTATTCTAATTGCTTTATAGTATTGCATTGTTTGCCTACCACAATTTATCCATTTTGCTATTGATAGACATTAAGATTATTTCCAGGTTGTGGGTCTTACGAATAGTGCTGCTGTGAACATTCTAGTCCATGTCTTCCGATGAATGAATATATATACACATATATATATATGTGGATTTGTATTGTGTATATGCCTAAGAGTAAAATTTCTGGGTCACAGGGTGTACAAATATTCAGCATGAGCACCTACTGCCAAATATTTTTCACAAGTGATTTTGCCTATTTACATTCCCACAGCAATGCATGAGAGTTCCCGCTGCTCATCAACTCTTTGAATTATCAGCCTTTTACATTTTAGTTATTCTGATTTTATGTAGTTTTAGTTCATTGCAGTTTTAATTTGAATTTTTCTAATGATTGAGATTGAGCACTTTTTCATATGCTGGTTGGCCATTTTCATAGCCTCTTTTGTGAAGTGCCTGATGAAATCTATACCTACTTTTCAATTGGATCATCTTTATCTTTCTTGTTGATTTATAGAAATTCTTTATATATTCTGGGTGCAAGTTCTTTGTCAGATATATGTAGTGCTAATTTTTTTCCTCATTCTATGGCTTGGCTTTTCACTCTCTTTATGGTTCTTAATTTTAACATAATATAATTCATTTTTTCCTTTATACTTAATGATCTTTTGTCCTATTTACAAAATCTTTGCTTATGTCAAGATTGTGGAGATATCCTCTATTTTTTTTTCCTGAAGTGTTCATTTGTAACTGTTTACACTTAGGTCTACAATCATTCTGAAACTATTGGAAGAATGGTGTTAAATAGAGGGCAAGATTTGGTTTTCCTTTTCTTCACATGGATATTTAATTGAGATACTAATGATATTACTTTCCTCCAGATAGGAATTATCTTATTTTCTAGTAGTTTGCCCTAGGGCTTCACTTCAGCTAAATAGGGCTGAGGTGATCTGCAACTTATCTGCTATTTTGTCTGAGTTCATTAGCCTCTACTTTGCTCCCTTTCCGTGAGTGAACTCTCCTAGGGTCCTAACTTAGACTGTAGCCCAAGACCCTTTCTTCTTCTTTTTTAGGGGGGCGGGGGTCTTATTTTTATCAAAGTACAATTTACACACAAGAAAACTTACTCATTACAGTGCACAATTCTGCAGTTTTTGACAAATGCATACAGTTGCATAACACCCACCACAAATAAAATATAGAACAGCTGTATCAATCCCAAAATGGTCTTTCCTTCTTGAACTTTTAAGTATTTCCTATTCAAGTCCATGAAATTGCTGAAAACTCTGCTTTGCTATTCAGAATGTGCTGCTTAGTTTTTTATTCTTTTATATCCTCTGTCCTTTGTATCTTAAGGACAGCAAATGCCTTCAAGGGAAAAATCACGGAATGTGAGGTCACTTTTCCAGGTCTTCCTTCCCTCCAAGAAGATGTTGGCCTATCAAGTCCTCGTAACTGCAGCAGCTCTCTGATGCCTTCAAATAGATTTTGGTTTTTTGGAATTCTGTCCAGATTTTCTAGTTATTCTCGATGAGAATGTCGGACTGCCATAAGCTATTCCATTATAGGCAGATACCTAAGTCAGTCTAGCTACATTCAACAATAAGGTGACTCACATCTGTAATTTCAGTGACTCAAGAGGCTGAGGCAGGAGGATCCCTTGAGGCCAGGAGTTCAAAGACAGCCTGGGCAAAATAGCACGATCCAATCTCTTAAAAAAAAAAAAAAAAAGAAGTAGAAGGAAATAAAGAAACAAATAAACCAGTTGGGTGCAGTAGCTTATGCCTGTAGTCCTAACTACTTGGGAAGCTGAGGCAGGTAGGAGGATCACTTGAGCACAGGAGTTTGAGGCTGCAGTGAGCTATGATTGGGCCACTGCACTCCGCCTGGTTGACAAAGCAGACTCCTCTAAAAACAAAAACAAAAAAAACCCTCCTCCAGAACATTTTTTAAAGTCGATCTCAAAAACGTAAAAGAAAATGTCAATGGTGGCATCTATGACTACTACTCCATGTGTTCAGTCATGGAAAGAGCTTTGGAATAAAACAAATCTGGGTTTCAATTCCAACTCTGTCATTTATTAACTATGTAACAGTGAATCTAAATATGTTTGCTTAATTTCAAAGGAGGATAATAAAAAGCAACTAGCTTCAGATTTTTCTCATGAAGATTAAATGAGAACAGATAGTAAGCACCTTGCACATAGTAGGCATTCGATAAGTTATAGATATTATGCGATGCCTTATCATTTCTCTTGGAGCTATCCAATTTACTGATCTCCTAGAATGGATGGAGAAGGCTGGGAGTAGGTGGCCACCAAAAAGCAATACTCTTCTCTGAGCACCCTGTTAGATGCTGAAAATGGGGGAACTTTGTTGAACTTGTTTTATTCATAACTATGACAAGGTTATTCACAGTTATAGAGATATACGCAATGCATATTTTTTCTTGAAAAACCGTAGCATTATACATAAACCATCTGAGTTGAAGGACTCTTAAAAATCTATTCCAAATGGTTCATGTTACAGATAAAAGAATTAAATAGTTAAATGACTGGTTCAAGGTCAATTCACTTGTTAGTATTTATTTAAATGACCCCAATTCCCTAAGATCACATATTTTCTTCCTTCTAACATTCTCCTAGATCCCATATTCAACTGTAAATGTAAAACAGAGACAATTAATATGTTTTATTGTTACTGGCTCATTCTGACTAAAACCCATAGATCTATTTTTAAGTATTTTATTTTAATTTCCATCTCCACAAATTATGTGACTTCCTGCCAACTAAGACTGAAATAGCTACGTGCCATTCTTTTCCCATTCCAAGGATTACGTCCTATAGCTTCTCATTCTTCTGTCTGTTATTAAGAAATAGTCTGCCTTGTGCTCTAACATACAAGACAGAAAGGAGGTCTTGGAAACCCACGGAACACTGTTCTCTTCAAGTTTCCCAAGTGAGAAAGGGGGGTGGGGAGCTCTGTGGATGCAGAAGTGACACTGTGGCTCCCTGGCAGTGTCCTGTCTGGGCAGGGACAGACCATCAGCACCACTACCGCCCTTGCGCTTCCCACCAAGGGCACCACTTTGGGGATCATTTCTTCATAAGACCCTTGGTTCACCAGATCTTTCAGCAATGTGTACCCTACTAATAGACATCTGAGCCCACATCCCATATGAACTGAATACCCTGGAAGACCTTCATGATCACAGAGCCCACAGCCGTCCCATAAAAGCCTCCTACCAGGATTCTCCAGGGCTTTGCCTGGAGCACACTTTCCCCAGAACTTTCCATGGGCAACTCCTTCCTACCAGTGTATTTTCAGCCTAGATGTCTCTCCTTCAGAGAGACCATCCCTCACCATCCAACCTCCAGCGACCTTCAGTGGTCCCCTTCACAATATGCTGTTGCATTTACTCATGATCAGAAGCGTGTTTTGCCTGTACCCCACCAGAATGCAAGCCCCGTGCAAACAGAGTCCTTGCTCACCACCGTGTGCCCCATCCTAGAGCAGAGTGCTCAGTGAATAAGCAATTGAGGACACATGTGCTGGCTTCAAAGACTGGCCTCACTGCTAGCTGGCTGAATTCAGGCCAATGGCTTAAATACAATGAACTTCTCAGTGCTCATCCTAAGATACGAATATGTATCTTACAAGGTTATCGTAGTCATCGGATGAAATAGATAATGTGCTTGGCTCAGGGCTTAGTTCTAAAAAATACTTAATAAATAATAGTTATTATTATTTCCATAAGGAAAACAAAACATATTATAAAGGGGTCATTTGAGGATTATTTTATAGAAATAGTAATGATGAAATCAAGGGACCCTAAGTCAATTGTGTAAGGTAAAATTTTAAATTAATTAAAATCTAGTTCTTGCTGGCTATATAAAGTTATTCATTTTCATAAAGGATCTCTAATTTAACCTTTGCAATGATTTCCTGTAATAATAAGTTATCATTTGAGACTCTCCCTTCCTCCCACTTAACCCCTTAGTATCCATTTGGATAATGGCATCTTTCTGAGAACACTTGCGGTAGAAATTTTAAAGTAGGATTTTAACTATTTTTTATACACATGTGCTGGCAGTGTTTTCCCACTTGTGTAATCTAGAAAGACACTAGTTACTGTTTCTCATGATACTGAATGGCTTTAGCTAGAGGTTTCCCAAAGGCTCTAAGAAAATCAGCACTCTTGTAGGACTAGAAATCTGATTGAGAGGAGAGAAATTACTTTTTTCCTTTTATTACACCTTGGTTCTCCCATAATGAGTGTTTTCAAATAAAACCCATTTCTCCCTATGCCTCCTGAGGAATTGGTTAAATCAAATGAGCAATAACTAGTGCCTGGCTGTTTGCCACTGGCCGCGGTGGGGCCTGGGGAAGGAAGACAGGCTCATTCGCCTAACGGCCCAGCTCCCTTCCCGTCGTCCTTCATCGTGGGTCTTTTCCTTCCTCACCATGTCCTGTCTAGACTCAGCTTTGCCTGCAGAGAACTTTGGCAAGTGCTTCCAAGTCAGGTCAGCCAGAATCTGTGTGTCGGGCCCTGCACGAAAAGCTACGGCTTAAAGGGGCACGGTGAGGAAGGCTCACAAGGGCTTCGATTTGAAGTTGCAAAGTCACAGATGGTAGAGAAAAATCTTCAAACAGGGAGCAAGAGTTTCATTAACTTTCTGGCCCTC